>VZRU01005721.1:369864-381053 GCA_013398155.1 Pedionomus torquatus | reverse complement strand
CCCCCCCCCCCCCCCTGTAATTTCAGTCAGCAAACTACAACTAATACTTGCAAAAATTACAGCTAGGTAATATCCTCCTTCAATGCCCAAGAAATCCACAAAGCTGGGCTTACAAAATTCATTACGAACTGTTTTGAACCATTTTTCAGGCTGCCTGGAATATTGAAACAAAAGAGGTTAAATGTAGAAGTCGAATAGGAACACCTACTTCAAAAAGGCTTTTTCTGATTTTAATATTTTTTAAAATGTATTTGTGTTTGATCAGCATATTTTTTTCTCATAACCTTTTCACCACTCTATAAATTTAACAGACATGTTTCAATTGCTCAGGCCATGAATACTGAGCTCATTTCTCTCCTGCCTCTTTGTATTTATATTCTGAGACAGCAGAGTTGCCTGGTGACAGCCTCTTCACTTCCACAGCAGCTGGCAAGCCCTCCTTGTCCTGAAAATATGAAAGAAACAGTTAACTAATATTTCATGCTATGATTTCAATGTGACAATCGGCAAGTGCCAATACCAACCAGGGTCAGATTTACAAGATAAGATTTTTCTTAAGTCTCAGAAGCCATAAAGGAAGAAAATTAAACAGACCTTAGTCACATGGAACACGCAGCAAAAATTAATCCAGAGTGAGTGCATCACCCAGAGTTTAACAATACCAGACAAGAGCGGTGATTGTGTAAATCTGCCGATTTAACTTATATTTCCAGGATGCAAATTCTCAAGTTACACAAGATAAGACCAGAACAACGCGAGTTTTGACATTTTTACAAGAAACAGTCACCCTCTTTAATATTTACAAGACGTGTATTTCAAATTGCTTGTGTATGTCTATCTGCTTTCCCAAGAGCGCTGCTTCTGCTGGAGGTTCAAGCATGTGTAGCCCAAAACTGCGTCTTTAAGCCAGCTTTTTACTGCAAATATAAAAGATTTACATTTGATAAAATCAGAGTTTACAGCCAACTTAATTCATACCTAACACTGGCATATTAACAAGCACCTTCGTTCAAAAAGTCCTTATTCAATTAATTTTAAGAGAAATTTTTACATAATGTCACATTTTCTACTTTCCTGTGTCAACCAGAAAATTTTTAATTCTGTTTGTTGTTCTGAAGAAAGCCAGGAATAATATTTTAACGTCATATTGCTTTGCAGAAATACTATATTACAAGGAGCGGGTGTAAAACCACAACATGTCCATGGCAATCAATCAACTACATTACAAAACCTAAAGGAATTGCTAATGAAAACAAACAGTATTTTCCAACATACTGCCAGGCTTTTCATTACAAAAATACTTTTGACTTTTATAAACATTCCCCAAACTGCTTTATTTTTACCATTTTGGTTTTAGTTTTAATGATATTATAGCCATTTTCATTTGCTAATAACCTGTATTTCCCATGTATTACAGAACACTTTGCAATCATCTAATCTTTTTTTTTTTTAAATCTCTCTCCAAAATTCACCAACCATAATAAATTCAGATAGACATATTATTAGGCAAATACATACAAGTACTGCAGAAATATATTCATTGTTATATGGACCATCACATTTCAGGTTTAATTTGAACTGACTCAAAAAGCACTTGGAACAAAAGTGTTCTGCCCAACCAGAAGTTCTTGAAGTGTTGTACTAAAAATGAAAAGAAATAACAGCCCTACTCTTCAGCAACTCTGTAATTGCCTCAGCTACGCAGAGAATACCTTCTTTGTTAAACATACAACAGCGAATACTGATTTCTAAGCCTCAAGCTATGTAACTTTATCATGTTTATAACTCTGACCTTACTTTCATACTTTCAATATTGATAGTCTCAAACTGCTTTCAGTTTCAAAGTTAACATGGTTCCTTCAGTTGAGCGCTACCAGCTCCCGATGACACCGCTCTGCAGTATTGATCCACCCAAATACCAGCTCTTAGGGGAATCTCCCCACACAGCAATACAGGACTTTATAGAAAACAAGCTCTTCAGAATCATTTGGGGGTTGTCGGCTTCAAAATTTCTATTCTCGCATCTCTGTTTATTTCAGGAGGGTTTAGCTATTCAAAGGGCATTGAAACAAAAAAGGGATTCCAGCAAAGGTGAAACTGATGCAGGAAACCGAAAAGCCCATTCTTAATTCTACTGTTTTCCCTAGTGGAGATGTAAGCTCAGAGACTTTTTGGAATGTAGAGTAAAATATAGCCTATCTATCATACAACAAATCTGACTGAGGTAAGGTTCTTCATCAGTAAACAACAGCCGAACCCAGCTACAACTTGTGGGGAGACGCTATTGTGGAGAGCAGCACTCCCGTGGCAGTTTCTACAACAACCACCAACAATTTTGTTGCTGTAGCAGAGGCAAGTGTATCAAAATAGAAACGCATCGGGAACATTTTAAATATTTGATACTTCCAAGATGTAAGGCAGCACACATCCAGTTATCAAGATGTTCCTGAGATAGTGGACTAGTCTGGTTCTGAGCGGGAACATTTCATAATCGTGTTAAATTTATTAGCTGGGCCTGGAAATCAGGTGTATATAAAACTAGCCATTTAATTAATTTCCTTCCTCTTTTTCTTGCCCAGCTTTATTACACAAACAACTCCCAACAACACTTCAGAGCACAGACTTCAAGAGCTCTGCCAATTCTTTCCAATCTGTCCACTCTTAGCAGCAGATTTGCTGAGAAGAACTTTTTCCTTCATTACAAAACCAAAGGTAATCTAAAAATGCAACTTTAATCCACTTGCACAATTTTACTCCAGATTGATCCAGAAGGTGCTGAAGTGCAGCCGGTCATCAACGCTCGTGGTGCGGACACGCAGATCCAGTGGGGACGACGAAGGAAACGAGGGGTGTCACTTGTTATGGCCAGTTGGCAGCAGAAACGTGTCCCCAGTATCTGCACACCGTCACTGATGTGCAAGAACATCTAGTATTACACTGAGTAGGAAGGAAAGCCGTGTCCCATAGACAGGTTCTCAGAAGAAACTTCTCAAAATAACGGAGAAAGCTGATGGGCTGACACACAGCGCCGAGGGAGCCGTTTTCTCATGGTGTTCGGTACAACCATCCCCGACAGCCGGGGCTGCACCCGTGTTACTGCACCCCAGCACCCAGGAAGCACTGGTACATACGGGCAGTCTGACAAGGGGAAGCAATATTCAACCGGTCTTAAAAATTAGGAGGAAGCACAGGAGCTGCAGCTGCTTTTATCAGAAACAAGCACACCTTGAGGGGTGTATACTCTTTTCTCGTTATCTCATACCATGCCTAATTGGGCTTCTAAGCTCTCTGCTCCCTTGCTGCTTTGGCCAGTTCTGAGTTCATACACCTTGGAATGCTCTTGATTAGAGTGAATACGAAGTATCAACAGGTTATTTATAAACCCTTCTCCTTCCCATTAAACTCTCTTATTTGCTCTACAGTCAAGTGTCCATTTTGGAATACTGAAACTAACATTATTTACAGTAATTTACTTGTTGAAAAATAAACACGTATCACTAGTTGGGATATCCCAACACTAATACCTCATGTCATAGTTGTTCCACAAAGCCTCTACTGCCTTTTCATAAATGACCAAGCTAGGGACAAAGTTCTCTCCATTTTTCATACATATATATTTAACTTTTAAGCATGAAAGATTAAATTAGAAGTTACCCACACCAACACAACTCCTTTTAAAAAGACTCAAAACACTGTATTTACATCTGCAAGTACTCACTTTATTACTACAACCTTTATACCAGACCTTAGGTTTGCTTCAAACAAAACAGGGTTCTCAGCGATACAGGCACAAGAAAAAGCCCTGCATACAGTTAGTCTACAAAGAATTAACTGGATTAATTAGCAAGGGATTTGAGAAGCAGCTTGGAGCTAGAAAACCAAAACACTAAATTGTTTAAATACTTTGGCAATGGATCAAGGTTTCTAAGCAGCCCTATGTTCCATTCTCTCTCTTTTTTTTTCTCGGTGTTTTAACACATTTAACCTGACGAGGTACTTTTTCATGAGATATGAATGACACTGTCAAAATACCAAAAAAGAAGATGTGAATTAAAAAATGCCACAAGCTGTTAGCAATTCTGCCAACATGTATGAGCCCAGGCAACATTAATTAAAAATCAATAGCTTAGGACATAAATAGCTCTTATCTCTGTTATAGTAGATCTCTAACATAACTCTTTATTAAAGAAAAAAATAGCAATGTCTTTGCTATTGTACTGACTGAATTGACCACAACAAAGCAAAAGAAATAAGGCAAAAACAACGAGCAAGGAAACATGTGTGACAAAGGGAGGACAGGCGTGTGAATGATTGGAATGTTTCAACCTCGCACTATCATTAGCACGTAACTGGCTGGAAACAGCCACACTGAGGAAGAACATCTCAGGTTTTTAGTGCTAATATGATTCTATACAAAATCCTGCATGCCAAGGAAATAAGAATAATGTACACATCTTCCTGCCACCTACAGCTTATTAATCATTATTTTTATTATGCATCTCAACTAAAACTTACATTACTGTAAATTTTCTGATAATTACAAAATAAAGGTGAGAAAGAGACAAGAAACTGCGCTCGACTTTTTCTTCTTTAGTGATATGATCTTCAAACTAAAGTTACATTACAAGGCATCAAAGCTGAAAGATTTAAGCTAAACTAGGAACTTAACCCACCACTTCAAAAAAGGTGTTTCCAAGCTTACAGAGCACCAAATGTTTGGAAAGAGCATGGAAGAATCATACTGACATGGAAAGGTTAAGTTCAGTTTTCTTTGTCTAATGACTCTTACATTACTATTCAATTATTTATTCACGATGGACAAACACTTCCATCAAGAAACAGTAGTCTAAATCAAGGAAGAAGTCAACCAGGCACTATTTAGGAAAAATTTATTTGTTTGAGTTAAAAATAAAAATTTCATTTCCATAAGCACTATGTGTACACATGCCAAGATACCAGAATATTATACAAATCTCAGCGGCAGTGCAGATCATAAAATTATAGCACCTTTAAACTGTAATTCTCAGGACAAAAAGCATTATTGTGACATTTATGATTACCAATTTGAGCTCTCGAGAGCATCTTATAGCAGATGACCATGTGCTAGTGCAGTTCCACTCAGCTACAGAGCTCAGACCTGCAGGTGAACGGCACCACCGACTTTGGGCAACACTACGGTGCACAGCCAGTCATTCAGGAGTTAACAGCCTGGAACATATGAGGAGCTTAAATTTATTAGAACAAGCACTAAAGATTGTTTCCATTGCAAAGACATTTTTGTAGAAATACTGATGTGAAATACTGAGTATATAGATGCAGGACATTAGCTTCGTAGGATCATATATATGCCAAGCAGAGCCATATCTATAAGGATAATCAGAGATCAATTAGAAATTCACTTCTATTACAGCAGTGTAGTCATGAAGGACTAACCTCTAAGATCTTAAATGGTAACATTTCACTGTGCCAATTGGATTTTGCATCCTACCTCAGAGCTGAATTCTGGAATGTTCCTACTTCTTCCTCTTCCCTTGCCATAACCCCACCCCCCAAAAATTTTGTTTATTGGTCACATCCCAGCACAAGACTATCAAAGGTTCTATTTATAAAAGACAGACCCCAAGTGTCAGGACAGGGAAACAGAAGACCTCCCTTTTCATGAGACCTTTTGCTGTAACTTTTCATTGAGCTACAGTCAGAAGTGACACATCCTTCCACAGGGCAAAGGTATGAGGGGGAAGGAGGAAAGCAAAACAGATTATTAATCAAAAATTTTATATTTTTGGGGAGTGGATGCAATTTATTTTTTTTAAGACATGTTTTTTGTTTTATAAGATTATCTTGAACCACCTGGATTCTCAACCGGTCAGTTTCCATTCAAGCTACTGCCAATTTCAGTTCACCTTGTTTAAGGTGGACCAGACAGAAATTCTTGTTGCTGTGTGTGCTGTAACAAGATTCTTCATCTGAAAAGTTAATTATGCAATCTTAATTTTCAGTAGGAGAGGTACATTAGAAGACAGAACTGCTGCTAATAGTGTTCCCCTAAATGGAATAAATTGAAATTCTACTGAGTCCCCCAGTAATGTTTTATGTCATTGTAAAAATACAGATTATCACTTTATTAATGCTTCACTCAGTTTTTCCATTCGTTCAAGAAAATAAAACAATTTGGAGGCTTTGTTACATCATCTGTCTCCTCTTTATTTTATCATTATAAATTAAACTGATTATAACATGCAGAAAAAAAAATTATAAACTCTTTCAAAGGACATGATTTACATTTTTCTTCTGGAAAGAGGAAGATATCCCCCAAACATGCTCCACTTCTGTTAAATATTAACTAAAGATACTTACAGTACATATATGGAAAAGTGGAAAATAAGTCTGATATGTTTTGGGATTACTTTTCACATTCTAACACTGTTTATAATACTGGTGCAAATACTGCCACCAATAAAGAAACAAACATTAAAAAGGTGTCCTTTAAGCTTCCCTTTAAGGCATCTACCATAGTCGTATAATTTGCTCTGGACATCATTAAAATGTAAAGTTAATGAGGATTCAGCTGAAAACAGAAGAAATGTAACCTATTTTCAGGCAAAACTTCTAACACTGCAATCAGAGGGAAAACCTCTTTGATGTCTCTTTGTCTCTTCTCATTAATTTTCTTTTGGTTTAAAAAAAACACAAAGGCTGTTTAAACTAAAAAATGCATAGAAGTTTAAACATGGTAATTATAGTCAAGCTGCAATGAGGTCATTAGGTTTTTAAAACTTTGAGATAAACAAAATTGAGATGTATGACTATTTTAAAAACATGTCAATATTCAATTTTAATTGTCCATGTGATATCCACCGTATTCCAAGGACTTAGTCTAGATACAGAACTGCTTCAAGATGATTTAGTGGAAGCCCGAGTCCCACACCCAGGGCAAAGCAAAGCAACCAAGAAATACATCAAAATGAAAAGCACTGTAATTACTGTATTACCGGATACTGTATTTGTAAGTGCACCAAAGCATGCTTTTTGTAATCTCCATGCAAGAGATGGCAAATGGTGAGATTCTGCTGCTTTTTGTCTCTACAATTCATTAAAGAGTGAAGTATTGAACAAGTGAAATAATACTATTTACTCACTAGGTCTATTTTTGAGTAGGAATACTGCCAAGGTACACACAAAGCTATATAGTGTGTTAAACTGGAGGTATTTCTTTCCAGCAGAAAATATCTTCAAGAGCTATTTAATTACATAGTACCAATGGAATCTACGACACACTGAAGTGGCATGTATTTTTAGTGAATAATTTACAAGTAATTTTTTTCAAACCATAATCAAAGCAACGTTACCACTACTGTGTACAAATGAAGATGACAGATTATCACAAACACAAGGAAGGCATTTAAGCCATTAAGTAAAAGCAACAAATATACAGGATAAACATAACATTGCTTTACTGTACATTAATCACAATGAAGCAAAATAAATGTATATATAACATTTTTCCATGTGCAAATATCACCTCCAGATAAAACAAGCTAAGATGAGATCAATACATTAGTCTGTGGTAATTGTAAGTATGAATTTTAATGCATTCCTGGATGTAGGTTATAGCTTTAATAGATAATTATTTATCCTATTCCATCTTTTTAACATGTTTTATAAACTCTTCCAAATTAAACCGAGTAACTGATCAACAGGCAAGTACCAGATAAAATCAGATGCAAGAGAAGAGCAACTTTAGAAGAAAATCTCATACTTAATGCAACAGAAAGTTCTGGAGGTTGTGGTTTGGGTTGGGTTTTTGGGGTGGTAGTGGTGTTATTCTGCCATATTTTATTATAATTTGATCCTGCCCTTCACCACTGGCCGGTTCTGGGCTACCATCTCTCCAACTGAAGAGACAGATGGGAGAAGCCAATTTCCATTCTGACTGAGGCTGTTTCTCATATCCAGGATTCTTTCCCTACTGGCCTGCACTGTCCTAGTGCCGCAGTCACAAAAAGGTAGCACATGACATTTAAAGAATATTAAGTCAAATGCAAAGCTTACAAATATGGGAAGACAGAAGCCTGATTCTACTGTGTAGTTACTGTATATCTCTACTGTGATACTTAATCAGCTATTTCATCTTCATATTTAGCATCTGATTTGAGTTTGCATTAATTATTTTTGATAGGTGTTTTTCCACAGATCAATGATCTGATTTTAGAATATCTGAAGCACAAGATCTCAAGGATCTCAAAGGTATCTTACAGGTCAACTAGACCTAAATGAAGAGTAATTATTTACTTAAAGGATAAAATAATGTAAGAATCAATTCAAAAAAGGTGAAGCTACCAATATTTATACTCATAACCAGGTACAGTTTCAGTGTAAATGACTCTTCAGTGTAAATCCCACCTAAAGATGGGTTTCAGTTAATCGTAGTAGAATGTAATGGGAGTTGAGAATGTAATTCCCTTCCTGACCATTTAAAATCCTAGCAAAAATTCTAATTGTGGAAATATTTTTGGTTACAATACCCAAGATGCTGCTTTAAAAAGCACTCACTGACATTTCTTTCTTTTCTTTTTTCTCCATTCCTCACTCGATGTGTGTACTGTAATAGCTGAAGTCTGGGACAGACCACACATTTTTGGCACACTAAATAGGGACCTGCACTCCTGCTCCTCATCTTTTAACTGTGGTGCTTTCCACAGTTTTATCATGTTCTACAGGGTACTTCTATACAGTCCTATATTATTTGGCCACCTTTATTATGCATCATTTCAGTTCGTCAAATCAAAAAATATTACTCTCCAAATAGCCAGATATGGAAGAGTTCAGAAAAATCACAACCAATTTCTAAATTCTAATATTTCTATCGAAGACACTCATTGGAAGCACCAGTACAACTGTGGACAGACCAAAGATCAGGTATTTCTGGGATGGTGCTTACATTAGGCAAAAAAACCCCAAAATTGCTATTCTTAATCTATGCAGAGTCTACTTTAAAGTCATTACTCTTTGCTTCTTTTTCATCTGAATGACACTCTAATTAAAAGTTCTTTACAGAAACGTCTATATCTGGATTAACAGCTGTTTGCAGATGCATTAAGCTTTAAGCAAAAGTTAACAGTCATTAATGAGATTACCTGTTGTGATTACGTAAAGACAAACAAAACCAAACCATCTCGGAAAATTTTTTGACTGAGAATGAACTAAAGTTAAAATCACTCCCTTAAATAAAGTCATGCCTCCCCATCCTTTAACAACAACTTTTTGACTATTCAAAGTAGAATCTCTTCGCAGTTACTGGAATAACAGCTCTGCTCTTAGAGGAGCACATTAACAGCGAGTCAATTGCAACAAGTGCTTCATCAAATTCTTAAGTGCTCCAAATGCTGAAAAATTAAATGCTTCAGTAGAATTTGGGATCTAAATCGAGTCTTTCAATAACTCTTCAAAATGACTCAAACTCCTCTGCATATTCAAGGAAAACTGCGAGTGCAGCTAGCAAGTGGAAATAATTATAAAAATCAGGAAAATCAGGGGGAAAAAAGCTCTCCCTAAAAAGTTTCAGTTTAGCAGTTAATTTCAACCTGCAGTTAAAAAGGCACTAGCTGTCAGTCAGTTTTCTCACCCAACTCTATCATGAAAAGAAAAACTGACAGATCACAGGAGCTTGCCTTTGTAAACCAATTCGGGAACTTTCATGCTTCTTATTTGTTAGGTTAAAGGTTAAATTGCTGACCTCTGCCCTCCTGCTTAGCAGCCTTTCCCTTTTTCTGTAAAGCTTTATTTTGGGGCTGTATTTACATGGATTAGTCTCTTTTCACGCTAAGAAGGAATCTGTTCACAGCCAAAGCCTTAGTTCTGGTTGTACAAAAAGCAGTCACAATTATTCAGCAGCAGACAATGACCATATTGTGGATTTACAAAAAAACCACCTCAGCCATGGCAAGTTCTGTCCTTGCTGCACAAAACAATAGAAGAAAAATCTTATCAAGCATTCAAGAGAAAGCAAACAAAGCAGGCCCACTGTGAACTTGATGAAGATGTCAAGCTCCTTTAAAAATATAAATCAACAAAAGAGTTTAAAGTCTTGTGAGCGAGACTTTCTGTGCTGAATTTTCTGTCTAGTTAAACAGTGCCAGCGGCAGCAATATAGTGCAGACCAGTAAGGACTTGTGAAATAGAAAAGAAGTAGTTAAAGCATGAAGCAAGAAGGACAAACAACAGAACCCTTCCCACAAAGAAACACACAGAAATGGATGTAGTTACACTTGTTATTAACATTTTGGGGGCTTATTAAATCTAGAATCATCAGCTAAGAACACACCTAAAAATGTGTTAGATAAAATTTATGGTGACTTGCAATATGACAGATTCTAATATTATTTCATACAGTGAGTTTCTCTTCAATTGAGTTACACATTTCTGCTGCAAAAGCCAAACTGTGAACTGTCTTCAAACAAAACAGTTCAGACAGAGCTACTTAGTCCTTGTAGGTTCCCTAAGTTCTGCAAGTTCTCTGTGAAAACCTTCCACCTTGTTTGTACTTAGAAGAAAGCGATCAAATGGAAACAGAAAAACAAGGCAGCAGCTCAGGAGAATTAGAACTACCAACCACTACCTATCTACTTAGATTTGTAGCTTTTCCAGTCCTGCTTTATGAAGTTAGGTGTAGCAACATAATACCGTAAAGGTGGGATAGGAAAACTTGCAATACTGAACCACCGGACACGTTCAACAGAAAGTCCTTATTTAATAAAAAGAGACCTGAATGTTACCCTTCCTTTGTTATTCCTAAACCTTCAGTACGTTCTCCATTTCTCCCTACAGAACGGGCAGACTTCAACAAAATATTTTCACCTTAAAAAAAATAAAGATCACTTTGAAAGCAAATTTACAAACTCTTGAATTATCAACTCTTAAATTAATCCTACTCCAGTGACTTTATGTTCAAGAAAATGCTTCATCTATTTGGAAGGTGCTGCTCTATTATCTAAAATTACAACGTAAGAAGCAGCAGTGTGTATTCTGCAGAACTGCTAGTCCTCTCTACCTGTGAAAGTCCTCCTGTGGAAACCATAGTGACAACTGTAGAATAATTTTAGGGTCCAAGCACATCAGGGCTTCTGCCAGTAGAGTTAAGGACTTCGATTAGTTTAAGTTATAACATTTGTGATCTACTGGGAAGGGGG
>VZRU01005721.1:358354-369858 GCA_013398155.1 Pedionomus torquatus | reverse complement strand
GGGAGGGAGGGAAAGAGCTATTACAACACAAGACTAGAACATGAAAAGTAAAGAAGGAAGTACTTAAACTACTCACAAGCTTCTAGTAGGAACAAGATTAGTAGTACATGCTACTCTCAGAGCCAATTCAAATGCAAATTTCATCCTTTCTCTCAAACAATGATAAACTCCCTCAGAGTTAATAGTTTCCTTCTAAGATTCATCTCCCTTTTCAACTTAGTGGTATGTTTTCAAGAAAAGAAAGAAGCACATGGTGAGTCTTACAGCAAGACCTTTTAAATTCTGTCATAAAAGAAGTAGTATAAACTACATTTCCTTTACTAATTCAGTGAACATTCCTTAAACTCTAACACACTTACACTTTGTCCATGCTTTTGCATTTAGGCTTCCAACTTGCCATGGTTAAAAAAAAAAAAAAAAAAGGAAAGAAATCCTTTAGCTGTACTAGACCATTTTAGCTTTTTTCTCGAACACACAGCAAGAATTTATGCTATGCTCACAAAAAGATGAAAGATGAGGTCCTTGGAGAGAAAGGCCTTTTGGCACACTACATGGTAAAGCTACAGATTTGACATACTTTTATAATGTCTGCTTTGGCGAGAACACAAAAACCCCACACAAAAGCATGCTACATCCTCCCAGACAGGGGTGTAGGGGGGTGTCTTACTCTTGTGAGCATTCACTTTCAAATGTTCATACTTTAGAGACTATTTTGATCGGTTACCTTAGACTAACAAATTCTCTTTTTCTACATGAACAGTTTGACAGTCAGACTAAAACCGTCCTCACAGCCCCATCTAACAAGAGAGGATCTTTGGCTCAGGTCCAGCAGGATCCTTGAATTTGTCACATCACATTTCTGATGAAAGTTTTAAGAACACAAAGTGCTTTAAAAATTAAAAGAAATATTTCTTAACTAGTTAGTATGCTTTTGGTCTCTTTGTATTGGTATTTTAACTTAAAAGTGCTCTTAAATTCTTTCTAGTTCTGCATCTCAAAAATATCCCAAAACAATCTTTTAGCTGAGGTTTAAAAAAAACCAACACTCCAATGCACTTCACTCTCCTTGTAAGCAAACAATATGTCAATAGCATAGAACTGAATTTCTAGAAGTGCTTGAGCTAACTTAAAACGGTTACAACTTGTAAAAGAAGCAATACAAGTTCTTTGTAATTTACTACTTCAAGTTCTGTGAAGTTTTATTATTACGAGATGCCACGACAAATATGCAAGCCCTCTGTTAGAAGGCCTTCAAATATCTCATAAATACATTTTCCCTTCCTCTACTTGAAGTTTAAAAATAGAAAGAGAAATCCAATAAAGTATAGTATTTCACACAAAGTGTCTGTTTTGTTCTCCTATTATCCACTGCATGTAACAATTCCAATAAATGAAAGAAGACCATGCACCAGAGACACTGATTTATCAATCAAAACTTGCTTTAATGTTACAACTGAAATATGTCGCTTTAGAATGTCCAACATAATTTGCTTAGAAATGGGCTATTTTATGGAACACGCTATCTCATTTACTTCCTGAAGCAAGATTAACTTGTATCAGTGAAACCTCTATATAATCATGATAAATTCTAAAATTTGTTTGTTTGTTCGTAGTTTTTTAAAAGCAACACACCTGGACTCAGAAAGGAGATGGCCTCCTTTATCTAAACAATATGGAATGGCAGAAGTTCTCCTGCTGTCAGAACTACACGGCACTAAAACACATAAAGGCAAAGACACACCACACACAGGCTACAGAATACTAAAGCCTCATACGTGCATTGCAATTTATCTTAGCAATCAAGCTTTTGGAACTCCTAACAGTCTTTCTATTTACCTGGAACAGTTGAAACCCAAAGTTACCAGCCATACCTGCTGAAGAGCTGCCTTGCTGTGTCCATCTGTACAGTATTAGCATCTTACTCCATCCCAGTTACACCACCGCACAGAAGGCAGTGGGTAAGACTCTTTAACCTATACCAGCCTATTTGCCAGGCTTCTGCATCAGCCTTGGAAGCCCACCTTTTCCCCCCAGTCATTACCCAGCACTTGCCTAACACTGCAAAGGAAAGGATCGAAGTATTAACACCAGTTTTACTCAATAGTTTCCCTATAATAATATTCCATTTTTTCAGCAAAACCATGACTATTTTTATTTCTCTTCCTGAAAGTGAGTGTGTGGGAGTCAGTGAGAAGCACTAGACGTGCAAAGTTCCTGTGCTTGACATACTTATACTTGACACTCACAATACAGATTCCTTACTAGATAACTTCCACATACTGTCACTGTAAAGACGCAGACTCTGTTCTTTCCATTCTATTTTGCTGCCTTAGACTTTTGGCGAGAGGCATGAACATTTCACAAGAAGAGGGTATGGACAAGAGAACCACGCTATTTGATGAAGCTGAAATAGAGAACATCAATGAATGCATCATTTAAGTATTAAGGAAGAAATTCTTTCAGTCAGAGAAGGGGAACTCCCAGATTCCGTGGAAATCATAAGGCAAAAGAAAGGTTTGTTAATTGTCTTCTGTTAACAAAAAATATTCCTCTTCATGTTGCTAGTCACAGTTGCAGCTATTTTGATTCATAATACTCAAAACGAAGGTATCACATTTACCTATAGTGATGCAGTAAGAAAAGTCCTCAAGTCCCCAAGTAAGATCTATTAATATAACAAAGAAAAAACACAAACACAACTTTTAGACACAACTGAATGCTGGGACTGTATAACAAACCAAAGACTTCACATGTCAGAAATACAGAAATCACCAATGCTGAGCACAGATGATCATTATTTCTAAACAACCTAAAGGGAAAAGGACAGAGAGACCACAGCTGAGGTGATCCAGAGATCATTTCCTCCCTCAGATCCCACATTTCATTGTGGTTTGGCAGAGTTCTGCCAGGACTGGAATAAAACAGTGTTTGCTTTTTAACTTCTTTGCTTTTGATGAAGTTTCCTCTTCATAACTTAGTAAGAGTGCAAAACATGCTTCCAGATGTTCCCAAAGCTTACACCTCTAGGAATCAAATCTTAGGGTAATTCAGGCTGGAAAGGACCTCAGGAGTTCTCCAGTCCAACTTCCTGCTCAAGTGTGAGGTCAGAACAGGTTGTTCAGACTTTGATCCAGTGAGGTCTTGAAAACCTCCAAGGTTGGAGATGGCACCTCTTCGAGTTGGTCCAATACTCAGCTGTCCTCACGGTGAACACATTCCCAATACTCAGAACATCTCTTGATCCAGTCTCTGTCATTGCCTCTTGTCCTCCTGCCATACACCACTGTGAAGACATGGGATATCTCATCTTGATGAGCTTCTCAAAGGTATGTAAGGCTGTTATTCAGGTCCCCCTGAAGTTTTCTCCAGGCTGAACGAACCCAGCAGTCTCAACCTATTCTCACAGCACAACTGCTTTACCTCACTCACCATCTTGGTGGCTCTTCATTGAACTTCTTCCAGTTTATCGATGTCTCTCTTGGAGCCCAGAACAATTCCTTCTGCAGCCAACTGTCTTGGTGACTAAGAGGGAGCCTTCTATATCAATCACTGGAACAGGCTGCCCAGGGTCAGCAGGGAGTCATCATCCCTGGAGTTACTTAAAAAGCATGTAGACAGGATGCTTAGGGACATGGTTTAGTGGTGGACTTGGCTGCATCAGGTTTATGCTTGGACTACATGATCTTAAAGGTCCTTTCAAACCTAAATGATTTTATGATTCTATATCACAATCAATGGATAATGCTGCTTTCATTCATTTCTAAAGTTATTAACCAAACAAACATTTAATCCAAGATTGATAACAACAACATGAGCAATAAAGCTATTTGAATGTACCGTTGCCTGTCAGAAGTTGATAACACCAGCCAGTATCTCCCAGTTCAGCAAGATGGCAAGCAAACTGAAATATACCAAACCTTGCAACTGCAGTTGATATTTAAAAGGCACACGGAAAACATCCTTTGCTACACAAACTTTTGAATAAAACAAGAGAGAGGCACATATTACCCTCCCACAAGCCAGACAACCTCCCATGGTAGAGTTGTTAGAGCTTTGGAGCAATTAATTCCCCTCAAGTCCATGTTAGAAGATTGATTCAAGAATTAATAACATTGTAAGTGATCAACAGCACTATTATCTAGATACAAACTTCAAAAAGAATTGTCTCAGTTAATTCGGGGATCCATTACATGGAAAGAAATAGTTTTTTTTAACACACCCAATAATATGCACCTTATACACTTCTTATATATTTTGCTTTTCTTAACTCCTCCTCGCCATTTAACATACGTTCCCTGACCACAAAAAAAAACCCAAAACAACCCACACCAAAACTTGATGCGTACTCTTGGTCTTCTAGCACAGAACAGCTAGTCAACAAGTAGAAAAGACTAATGGAAGTCTCCAGGTCTATATTTCTAGAACAGAGATTTGCCCAGGATACAGCACAACTGATCAATACAGCTGACATTGAACAGAACTACCAACAGCCTTCATTTAGACTAGAATGACAAAATATTTGGGGATATGGACATCTAAGACTTCTGAGAATAAAGACCAAAACTTAAATACCGAAACAAAAAAAATTCTTGGGAATAGAATTTTTAAAGATTATTCAGAGAGAATAAAAAACTTCAGCAGGAGTTGTAAAAATAATTATTAAAACTTTTTTTTTCTTTACTAAAAGCACTAAAAACAATTTTTGAAGATTTTGCACCTACAAGTGCACACAACAAACCTAAAAACACAACTAACTGAAACTCCCACAGAATCAGTTGGTTTATAGAACAAAATGTATACTAAATTCTCCAATTAAAAACCTGTAAAGTAGTTTCCGTGCTTTTTAACCCACCTTCCCACAGCAGGGAATTAATCCCTCCAGGGGGATGCAAACAAACTTCAAAGAGAAGATTATACCCAGACACTAGTACTGTACAATGTAATGTTTATGGTCAAATTTGTTCAGATTTTCTGGCACTAGAATCCAGGTCAGATGTGCAGAAACAAAGACTAGTTATTAAAAGGGCTCCTGCAGTTACATCAAATAGTCCTGATGGCACAGAGCAGGAGGACAAGCCAAAACTGTATCCCAGTTACAGCTCCTACGGAGGCTTTGGCAGAAAAGAGTTGCAGCCATTTGACTTTCACGGATTGTAACAAACAAATACAGATATAAAAGGAGATAAGTGGTTTCCAGTCAATAAAATATAAAGATCCTATCAGTTCATTATATCATACATACAATACACACAGGATGATTTCATTAAATCATAAAAGGGATATTACTTCAGCAAATGTTGACTAATCTTAGTTATTTGATTTTGACATCCCTCCTTTTCATTACATGCTAGACTGATCTCACAAAACAGTATCTTGAACTAAATTCTGGAATTACAAATTTCAAATTTTGGTTTTCCTGCTCATTTCAAAGTTCAAGTTAACAAAAAAATGCATTCAAAACTTCACAAATACACTTACATGTTCATTATCTCACAATAAATGGTTCTTAAGAACAATTTTAGCCAATAAATAGGTAGAATTCAGTGCAAAACAGTACCTTTCCCAATGCAACTGATTCCCGAATAGGTCACTTCTGCGTACACTTCAAAGGTAGTTTCAGGATTTTGTCTGAAAGGAAAAAAAATAGCATTTAGTGCACTGAGAATCTTTTTTCAAGTGTGCTTTCAATTACTTGGTCAAACAGCGTTCTAAGAACGCTTGTGTTACGACGATGACTTGCCAAACCCAATTTCTTGTTTTATAGTCTGATGATTTCACATCAGACCTTTCTGCCTTTTGAGTACGTAACGAGACACGACTGAAGCTCAGATGAGTCTATGAACAGGGTGTCTAACAAACTTCCCCAGAGAAAAAAAATAAAAACAATAGAAATCAAGCACCCAGAACCTTTAAGCCAATTCAATTGCTGTGACTGGTCTCAACTTTTAGGTACTAAAACATCACAAGCCTATTATTCAGAACTTTACCAGAAAAAGAAAACCATGCCGTTTGCAGCTATTTCAGCACTTGGACATAACAGCAATTTTGTAATCAAATGCAACTTGCAAAAGCAAGTTCTTTTTATTGCACCTTTAGGTTCAAACGAGAAAGTAAATCACCTATGGGCTAAATACAGGGACTTTTTTTCAGGAAAAAAAATAAAATCCTGAATACTCTTTTCACCAAACTGAAAACAGAGTCACATTGTCCAATGTGGGACAAACAACCGAGATTCACATTTTCATTACTGTGACCCTTGAGTTCAACTTCATGACATCTAGTTNATTTCTGCCTGGTTGGTAGGAAGACTTTTTTTAACACATCAAGACAGTTAAAAAAAAAAAAAGAAAAGAAGCTGCAGTCAAGATAGTCAAGAGTATGCACAGCAATTTTATGCATAAATTACTGGAAAATTTAAGAGGCTGTATTTAGGATGAAGACAATTCCCTTCTTTAATACCTGTCAAAATATTTCTACCTTTTTGTCAAAAAAAAAAAACAAACCTATGCTGAAGAATACTATAAACACACATGGTTTCACCTCATGAAACTCCAGAGTTTTAAATCCAGAAAGCCACCAGATGCACACAAAATAAGGAAATGGGTGCAATAGTAAAAAATGATACCAAATTCAGCTACAAAAAGTAAACAAAGCTTGAGGAAAAGAGTATTTTTAACTCTGCTCCAGAGTTATAAATATACTAGTAATAAAAAGCTAATGATATCTAACTTAAGAAAAAAACCACACCAAGATTTAGTGTACATTTTCAGTTCTTACTAACAGAACTCCATGAGTGAGCCTCTGGAATTACATTTCATAAATGTAAAGGCAGCAGGTGATTATATAAGAAAGCATATTTTGAGTTAAATTCCTGACTCTAACAATTTTAGCTCCTCTAAACTTTTTTATGAGATTAAAGACAATCACACATTAGACCGCAATTGTTTAGTTAATGAAATAAGGCTTTTGTAAGTCTGAACACATGATATTTTATTCTTAGGTTTTCTGGTTAAAACTAAGAAACAAAACTGCATAATTACTGAGATAAATTTATGGCCACCTGTATAGTGATAATATTGCTTCCTACATGTTAATGTAAACTATCTAACATTAGAAAATCGTTGAGATATAATTAACTTGTGAATCTGGTTAGCTCCCTCACAGCTAAGGATGAAAATAATGACAAAACCCGTGTGCGTGTGTGCATGCTAGAATTCCTACCTGAATAATAATTTAAAAAATGAAACTCAGTATCTCAACGCAAACTTAAAAGCATGTCCTAGAGTTCAGCCTACTCTTCAGAGAATTTATATTATTTTTAATCCTACTTTAACACCAAAAAGGATTACACAAAACATTTCTAACTGTGCCACAGGCCCACTTAGTGTAACTCAAGTGGCTCTAAGCCAAACCCCACACCTATTTAAATCGAAAGAAAAGTTACCGTTGGTTTCAGTAGCACAGGATCACACTCCACAGTTTTACAGAGCACCTCTCAGGAGCAACAATAATTCACAATTCAATTAATGTTAATTTCATTTGCCACCGGTTCCCAGCTGATTTGCCTTAAGTATCCATTTTTCAGAAAGGAACTTTCCTAAGTCCTGAGAAGTCTAAAGTCCACTATTATTTTGCAGTACAATACAAACTTGCACAATTCCCTCTGTGCTGCTTTCAGCTGCCACATATAATCTGCTTCAAATCTTGAGATTCTTACCTATGCTTCTACAACCATGGCACAGGATAAGGATGAGATGATATCCACTAAACACCAGAAATTTTTCCTTCCATATATATTGCTGTGCAGCCTTATCTTACCTTCCTTATTTTTGTCTTTTAATTAAGGAAACAGTGTTCTAAAAATAAAGCTTATAAATTTTATAATATTTTTACAGCTAATGGGTAAAACAACAAACACCTTTTTAGTATTATGTTTCAGTCTGTGTTCAAATTCTTCAGTGAAAACACTGCGTAACACAGCTGCCAAGAGCACATACAGTATACCAAACCTTTCAGACAAAAAGACATTAAATTTTGTATTTTAATATTTTACGACAGACGTCCACTTATTTCCACGAACAGCGAAATTAAAGTAGCTTTGCCAAGTCAGAAAGTCAGTATTAAAGGCTACATTCAACAAGCTAACACCTCAGTATGAGAAAGAAGTCATTGTTGAATTTGGAATATTTTATAACTTTTCAGTGGAATTAAGGAAACAAGTCACTGTGAGACTTCATACAGTGTGCAAACACAGCATAAACATGCATCATAATATGTACATTTTGCAGTCCATTTTTATGACTATTAAACCCTGCAGACATGTAACGCCACCTGTGCACTGTATTGAAACCTCAAGCCACTGAAATCATTCACAGCATTATACACTTAAACTCACACAAAGTTCTCTTTCCTCCCAAGAGCCTCCAAATAATCACTTAAAGACCCACAGTCAGTTATCAAGCGAACATACCGATGCACTAAAAAAGTACATAGGACACACATGTACAAAAATACATAGTACTCCATTTATTTGATAACTGGAAAACTTCAGAAGGAAAAGCAATGCTTTTCTGTAAAAACGAATTTAGGACACAGCTCCATGAGAGAAGAATGATTTCTGTACGCAACTTGTATAAATTACTGCAGATCTCTCTGATGCAGAAATAGCTTCATTATCAAGCAACTGAGTAAGAAATTCAATACTACACTTAAGTAATGTAATATTTTAAATAAAGTATTTAGGTACCTTTTACAATCAAAATTATTATTTTTTACCAAATTGCAAGAGACTTCTGAACAATACAATTAAACAAAATTCTTCTCCCAAGCTGCATGTAAGCAAGTACATACCTTACCAAGCTAAAACCTAGTTCAACTCTCTCTGGAGCATTTTTTTTTTCCTACACATAGGAAAATCTAATAGCACTTATGACTGAAAGAATCATTCTACGTAAAAACCGAGGCATGGAGGAACCTGAAACTGTTTGATCATTAGCTATCTCGTAACAAGACTTTATTTATTAATATTTTTTTGCAAGAGTTCAACAACCAGTAGCAGAAATCTGTACTTGGTAATTCAATTCAGAAATTGCATCTCCAATCTTGATTATTTTCTGTATATTTAACTTTTCTGCCTGGTATTCCATAAATAGATAAAACTACATTTCAGTATATAGCAAACTTTAGGTTAAACATCTGAAAAAAATCCCAGATAAATATTAGGGATCTTTTCTGTCATCACCAAAATACAACCACCTCTGGAAAGGAATATGTCAAGCTTTTTACAGTGCAATGCAATTCTGTTGAACAGATTGATATAGACACATTATTAAAAATAACAACAAGAATAATCCTCTCTCTTTTATAATGTCTCGAGTACTGAAAGCTACAAAGAAGGGATGGCAGCCAGGTTAACGAGATTCCTATTTCACATTACCTCGCTGGCACAGAGTGCCCTGCACGTACCGTATGACATGCTCCAACACGAAGCTTAACCCAACACTGTAACCCAATACTCAATTTACCTTTTTTTCGCCTGCAGCTACACACAAACTAAAAGCTTATAGAACTGCTGGCAACTTCTTGATTTCTTTCACTTCAGCCTGATGTAGCTACTGATAATTTCCTCTAAGCAATCTTTCACTCAAATGACTCATTACTATACATCCATCAAAAATGTAACTGACACATATGTCCAGGTTTCACGCAGAGTTTACCACAGTGTGTGCAAGTGATCATGTGCCAAGGAGTTTAATATCCCTCATAATTATCAATCCATAGCAAGAAGCAAGAGATCCGACTACTGGATTTTTCCTAGGGCTCCAACACGCATTGGCAACACCACTGAAAGAGACATGCCCCAGTATACACAATTATAAAATAGTTTTCTCATTCATGCTCTCACCTGCCCCAATAAGAGAACTACTTACAAACTTGAAAATCTTTGCTGGATCAAACATCCAGCTTAGACTCAGATAGGCTCTCTCATTCTTTACATATTTCAAGTTTGTTTTGAAATTCTGTCCTTACTCTACTTGGGCACAACGTTCTGTCTGATGTGGAAAAAACCAATTTATTAATCGTTGCTCAAGGCAAAGTTGCTTAATCACACAACTGACAAAATGCTCTCAAACATGCAAGATGAATGAAAAGTAACGCTCATAGGGAGCTATCACCTATGTTCTCCTGGCGACAGAGAAAGACATGGGCTTGCTCTGTAATCCTAGAAGATACGTTCACACCGAAACAGACTTCACACAGAAAAAGTCCTAAAGTCCATTGGCTGTAATAAGTATTTCTAACTGCTACATCTCCTCACAGACACCAGTGACATTTCCAGATGAAGCGTCTCATCTGAGTGATTACATTCACATTCAGGAAAGTGTATGCAAAGCCATTAAATGACAAAGTAGCAGTCAAAAACCCAAAGATCCTAAACAAAACACATGGATTCAGTATGTACACAAAAGAAACTATACTTTAAGTGAGCATCAGCCTTTTAATAGATTTAAAATAAGGTCACCATGAGTCATTTCAGACCATAATCCTAAAGTGACCCAAGGAAGAGCGAGGTCTCCAAGATCTGAAGGTGCAAGTTACAGGTGTAACCTGCTCTGCTGCCAAAATAGTATCAACTTTAGATTCTAGCTCCATTTGAAAGTAGGCTAAGAGTTTACTAGTTTCTCAGACTTTTGGGTTTTTTGTAGCAACAGCTGAGAACCTGTATGCCAAAAAAGTGCAAACATTATCCCTGCAGGCTGCCCAGAAGGGGGAAGGTTGCCTTCTGGAGCCAACCCTTCACCTCACTGCTATCATGACAAGCACTCATTATCTGCTTACATTCCCCTAAAACACTCAGCTGGACAAACACACGCTTATGTCTCTCTAGCCCATAGGCTCAGGAACATAAAGACGTGACATCATCCTCAAATTATGTCTCCTCCAGTCTCATAGTCAAGTTAAACAAGAGAGGTGAAACGTTAAAGCCCTATGTAATCTTGAAGAACACTCTGTTCAAGAAGGAAAAGCAATTTCTTGACAGCACCTACTGAAATTGCCAAATAAAATACAGTCTAACTGGATGTCTCCGCTCTGTCACACCTTTCACGCGCAGAGATGTCAGCACTCCCTGCTTGGTGATAGCTTTATTACACCTCTACCTGTCCCAGAGGAGTTGAATTCGTCTGGAACAGTGTATGAATGAACCGAGATCTTTAACGTGACAGTACCAAACATACCAACAGGGTTTACCAATAAATCAACCCCCAGTTTTATGAAAATGTTTAAAATATTGAGGGCATGGGGCTGCAGGCCTAACGTTCCTCACCTGCACCACTCTTCTCTTTCCCCCAGGAGATCCCCTCGCTAATGCACCCTCTCGGTACCGCAGTGAGAGCATCCACCTTCCCCCTGGCACACTCGCACCTGGGCAAGAGGCTGTGCACTCTCTCACCGCCCCCACATCCCAAAAATAGCCATCACCAGGGCTGGCAACCAAGCCCCCC
>VZRU01005721.1:331227-357447 GCA_013398155.1 Pedionomus torquatus | reverse complement strand
GCCGGTTTTCCTCAGCCTCCAGCCTCCTCAACCACCCGTTCTCAGCCGCCAGTTCCCCTCAGCCGCCGGTTCCCCTCAGCCTCCGGCCTCCTCAGCCGCCTGTCAGTGCCCTGTCAGGGGGAAGCGAACCGTCAGACACCCCCAAACAGGGCCAGAAGGCGGCACAGGCGTGATCCAGAGCCCGTAGCCATCCTGGTAGCCAGCCCGGGTGAGCGGTAGCCACACCAGGAGTGTCCATCCTGGAAAGCTCTGCAGGAGGGTGAGCCCTCCCCACGGGAGCAGTGCAAGAAGCAGACTGGAGTCCTGGGCGGACTGAGGGACTACAGAAATCAAAGGAAAAGAAAGCAGAGAGGGGCTGTGAGCTGGTGTTCTTGTAGAGCTATGACAGAAGGTTTTGAGCTGTTTGTCACAGAAACCAAAGCTGCTGAAAGGGCAAGGCTAGGATGGCTGGAGAGATCTACAAGCCCAAGGAAGGTCATAAAGGGGACTGGAGATTTGTCAGAAAGAAGTGAAGGAGAAATGAAATGCAGACTGCTGAAAAGAAAGCTTGCCTTGACTCAAAAATTGTGGCGCGACAGATTTTGAAATGTGCCTTATCGGAGTTGGCAAACAGGATCAAACAGGTACCTAGCAATTTTATAAAACAAGTTTTCTAGGAAGTTTTCAGGAGCATTTGGCAATTCCTAGCATAATTTAACAATTTCCAACTTTTTAGAGTTGGAGGTGATCTGCAATGAGGAGTAAAAAAGTTGGAAATTTTGCTTTAAAAGACCTCTAAACTGCAGGTTGCTGTGGAAGCCAACTGCTTGGCTCTAGTCAGCTAGAGAGGTTGGAGAGAGAGGATGGGTACTTTTATATCCCATTTGCTCCCTAGAGAGGCTGAGTTCATTCAAGTAATGCATATGGAAAACATTTATGCAAAAAATTCTGGAAGATTTATTCACATTTATAGTAATTCAAAGAAATGTTGGGTAGATGAGGAGTGTTTCTAGCACCAGGCTCCGTACTTGAGATGAGATACTTCCACCACACACTCCCTGCCCTGCCTCAGGAGCCGTAGGTGAGCTCAGGGCTCAGCATTCAGTTGTGGCTTTGAGCTGTGGTGTAGATACACCTGTACCTAGCCCTGATCCTGAATTATTATTTGGATTTCCTGGACCAACCTTAGACCTGTTACCTTAGTTTTTTATGATGGCCACTGGAGTCTTGTGAGGACCTGTTGGTGTCAGCACCCCTGCTGTGCTTGCCCAGCCGGTGTCTGTGGCACTGTCCCTGGTTATTGCCCAGGCTCTGCTGTGGTCACCCTCAGCTCCTGAGCAGCCTTCTTTAGGGTGTGGGTGGCTGTTGCTGCTCCCTGACATGCATTATCTAAAGGTGATCTATATCAGTGTTCCCTGTCTCATGCAGAAATATCCGTATCAATATGAAGCAGCTTTTTAACCAAAGTTACTGTGTTCAGACCAGGGATATTCTTCCATTTTAAATACACCAGGGCACTAAAGGTTATATGTATAACTGTCAAATAAAGGTAAGTTTATTGAATCGATTACAAAAGTAAAAAACCCCACAGCCAGTAATAAAGAAAACAATAGGAAGCTGGTAAATATGATGCTGATACAGTGTAAAATAACTCAGCAATATGGAAAAAAAATCCCAACATTTTAAAAGTGGCTAACACAGTTTCTCAAATTTCGTCACCCTTTTTGGAAAAGGGATTGACATTAACCTTAAGAGGTAGAGCTAGAGACTCACAGTTTTACCTTTGCTCTGTTTTGTTTAGTGTGCTTTTTAAAGATTTGGTAAATTTTTTAATATGAACATGTCTAATAAACGGTGACAGTGTACAGTATGCACAAACAGTGCACTGGTTTGCATTTGGTTGTTGTTAGACCAGATATACTAAGGAATAAAATGCTTTGTGGTTCAAATGAGCAATCTAAACCCTCTCAAAGAGTAAGTGAATTATTGAGAAGAATTCTTTCACCCCAACATGGAGAAAACAGGGTATAAAAATTGGATTTCAAGAACTAGACCGAGAGGACTGGATAGCTGAGTTGGTAGGTAAACAGATAGTGGCTCATAACTAACAAATGACATGACAAATGGCTTGCAAACTTAGTGTTTGGTAATTACCTTTAAGTATGTCTCAGTGAAACATCTATTTTTTAGGTGACTGATTGTGGCTAGTACCCTCCCAATGGTGATAACAAAATGGAGAGTTCGTTCAAAATTTCAACTAACTATAGACTGAGTATTTAAATATTTGTTCAAAATTATGAAAACTTTGTTTTCTATTTGAAAGCGCTAAAAGACAATGGGAAAACAGAAATATTAAACATGATGTAGATGCTCCTGTTCAAGTGCAGGAAGTTTCTCTCTATCTGCTTAATTTTATTTTGTGTTGCAAGTGTAGAATGGTGGGGGGCGGGGTGTCCTCCACTTTAACAAGTGTATTTATTTAAACAAGATGCTCATTAGGTAACCCAAATTACCTTTTTCTGCGATTCTGTTGGTGGCACTAATGTCTGCAGTCGGCCCGATGGTTTGGTGGCAATTGTAGAGCAGTTCCAGGATGGCAGAGCCAGTGAAGCCCCTAAGGAAAGAGGAGGGTTTAAGCACACAAGGGTCACAGCAATGCCTGCTGGCCTGTCCATAGAGCAGTGGCTTTGAATGTCTCAGAATAGATGAGCTGATTAACTGTGAATCACCCTCCCAGAAGAGTTGAAGCATTAATAGCAAACAAAAGGGAAGCAGAAGGGAAACTTCAGGCAGGAGAAAATAATCCAGGAATTAAAAGATTGGTGAAAGCCTTAGGATACTTCCAGATTGACCAGAAAGTCTTAATTCAATACCGTAGAAATAGAGGTCTTGCACTATGCGCTCTAGGATGAATTTGGTTGAATGTGGCTGAACCTGTATTTTAATATGTAATGCACTCACAGCAACGAATGTAGATAAAAATATAGTTAACTCCAGTCAGTCAGTGTCTTCTCTTCTGAAGCGTACTGTAATCTGAATTTACTTGCGAAATTCACTCTGCTACTTCTCAGCCGATGTGAATGGCAAGAAACAAAATGTTGTCTGTATAGATCAATAGTTAATAGTTAAGCTTCATCTAAAAGATTATGCCTTGAAACAGAACATGCTGCTACCTGAATAATATTAACTATAATGTTCATGTCTGTTTTTTCCAAATTTCTCAGTGGATAAAGGTTAGGAAAATCTCTAGCGATGTTTATAAACTGATAGAATGCTTAGTAAAGATACTTTTTCAGATGTGAAACTAGTTATTTTATCAACCTCAAGCTTGTAATTCTTGTCGTTATCAAACATTATGCCTCATGAGTTATGGATCAGGTCATTGGCCCTTCTTACGTGCATACACCCTCCAGAAGCGTTCACATATGCTGCTTTAGAAATAAGCCTGTTCTTAATGCTCCCAAACTGTGATTCATCAGGCATTGTTAGGGTAGCTGATTAGCCTTCAGAGACATTTTATGCCCTGAAACAAGAAACATGTTTAAATCAGCATATGTACTACTTGTACGGATGGAAATGGATATCATCTACTTGTTTTCCATTATAAGTTAAGAAACAATGATCTATAATTACACAGAGTGCAACTGAACTTTGGAAAATACAAAACAAAACATAAAAACTGGAAAAAAAAAAAAAAAAAGGCAATCATAAGGACATAACCAATGAGTTAAATCAAAAGCATTCTGTCTCCCAAACTGGACACTGAGAGATGTTTAAGGAAGAGTGTAAGAACACGCCCAGCCTCTAGGAAATTAGTGTATTTTCTCAGCCACAGGTGCTGCTTCTATCTAATAGCTTTTGGGGGCTTTTTTCCCCATTAATTTATTTGGTTGCTTTCAAATTCAATTTAGAATCTGCTACCTTCTATGGCACAGAGTTTCCGTAGCTTAATCACATGCCAGGAGAAAAAGACACATCCTTTTGTTTGTGTTGAACAAGCCACAGTTATTTCATTCCACTCCTTACCAAATATTGTATTGGAAGTGTCAGGGAAGGGCTGTTTCTTATTTACTTTCTTCATGTCTTCCATGATTTCATAAACCTTATGATTTTATGGTCAAAATAAGAAATGCAAATATATCTCAAGTTTTCTTGTAAAATAAAAAAAGCTCTTTCTTTCCATTTCTTCATAGCAGTGTGGCAACATTATGCATACTTTCTATATAGTACATTAAAAGCTAAGTAAGCAGTAAAATACCATTCCTTTAAAGTGTTTGAAGTGCCATACACTGAATGACCTTTTCATTCTCCATTCACAAAGAAATAAGAAATAACTATTCTTATTTCTGAAACCTGTGATTATACCAATAGCTATAACTCAGGCCCATGAAATGCTTTAATATAAAGAGCCACGCTGGAGACTCATTCCCCCAAAGAAAAGAGCCCAGGATGATTGACCTGAAAGGACCTCTTCATTTTTTAGTGAAAGGAGATCTAAATATGGCAAACATTTCCTTGTGCTACTGTCTTTCAACAGACTACATTTTCCTGGATTAGAATCTCTTATGATTATCAAAAAAAATGGCTATTTAGTTTTATGGAGAAGCTAGCAAAATGTCTACCAGAACTCTCTGTTCTTTGTCTTTAACTGTGCAGTGGTTTTTCTGTCAGAAAATCTGTTTTTCTTCTTAATTATTTCCATTGTTTGTGTCACTTACAATAGTGATCAATTTCCTGTTTGAGGTATTTAAGCTTGCACTATGTTGTTGACCAAAAGAATTAAACGTTCACAAGTCTACCACTATAAAAATGTTTAAATCACTAAAAATTAATTCTTCTGTTAAAAGAAACACAAAAATGCACTCCATCTTTTGTTTTGTTTTGGTTTTTTTTTTACCTTTTTTCTCTGTTTTTTTTGAGAGGGAACTAATCCAGACACCCAAACTAATATCAGAGGGTGATTATTAAAGGAAAGCTCCTCTACTCTTTAGACATCCTTTTGGAGTACCAAAAAATCAATCAATCACTCACATCACTCAATACCTGTAACTAGTGATAAAGCTCAGGTCAAAGAACTATGGATCTGATTAGCCTGTGTATCTCTCTTGAAAGCAGCGTATAGATAACAAACAGCTGGTTCAACCCGAAGCCAAGGCGAGGAACTGCAGGAACCAGGAAGCGCTGAGCTCTGAAGAACTTTCACTTCGTGGGAGATCATGTGGTGCTTCAGTTCAGAGCTGTGGAATTCTTTTGGTTCTTTGCATTGCAAAAATTACCACTTACATCTGTAATGATCGGAACGAGACACCTTCTTCTAGCAGCTGCAGGCCAGCGTTCATGCTGATCTCCTGATTTGTCTGCCACGGTTGCTGGAATCTGAGGATTAAGTCGTTTGTCCAAAAATCAGGCATGCTTATGCTTCTCAGCAAAGGTTATTGTCAGTACATTATTCTGTTGCCCAGGATATCCAATGCCAATTTAATTAAAAGTCTACTTTAGGCTCTACAGTTTGTAATTTAAAGTTCTCTCTTACAGTGGTAGAAGAGGTCTTTAGTAGGACCTGGATTTTAGCAACTATGGTGTCAGAATGGTGTCCTCTGGGTGTGGAAACCCTTGGGAAGTCATATCAAATACGCACTTCTACGAGGATAACACATAACCCCATGTCAAATAGTAGAAAAAATCAAATCTGAAAAATACTAAATGCGTGTCTTCCAAGGGACATCTGAGGTTCTGCAGCACTAGTCCTGACTAAATACAGTTCCAGCTGGACGAAATTGGCTTTGCAGTGTTCATCCTCCTCTTCCTGTAATCTACCAGAGTTGACAGAATTCCAGTATTTTTGTTACCTGGTAAGGTCTCATACCTATTTCAACCTCCAGATTTTCACCCAAGCAGCTTTAAAATACCAGTAGGTTACCTACTCAGGGGTTTGCTTTACCCTGTGGCTTACATGTCCCTCCTTGCATCTAGCAAAAACCTCTTGCTATGGCTTCTCCGAATGGCACTGCCTTCAGAGTGAAAACACGCTGCTAGCTGGTTCTTGCTCTGAAGCTGTTGAAGACGCTATTTCATCTGCCAGTAATAAAGAAGCAACTGACCTAAGTTACTCTTCTCTCTTCACCTTGCTGTGATGGCAGAGTGCTGACTGTACCATTATTGCTCTATAAAGCGAAGACAGATTTATGAGGCAAAATCTATGATGGTGTGATTCCAGCTAGACAAAAAAAAAAAAAAAAGCCCAGTATGAAAATAGTTATTCATATCTGTGATAGCCTTTGTCACAGAAAAGATAACCCTCCTGTGCTGAAAGGAATAAGATCACTGATGTAAATCAGACTGCTACATTCAAGTCCCTCTAAGTTACTAACGAGCCTGGAAGAACAAGGATACTTAGGAGAAATCCAGAACAGCAAGACGTAAGTTGTTGGAGCAGAGGGAAGTACTTACTTCATATGATACTAAACTGTTGTACAGTAGACTGCCCAGCTTAAGCTGCTGAACTCCGAGAGCATGAAAAAGAGAAGGAAAAAGAAAGTCAAAAAAAAGAAGGGAGGGAGGAAGGAGTGAATGATCAAATGAATAAGCGAACAAAGGAATGAAGGAATTTATAAAATACAGTGTTCGTAACGTGTTAAGGTTTAGTATTTAAAATATGGCTTTATACTTTGTTGCACTCATTCTAGAAATAAAAATAATAACATCTTGGTATAAAGTATTGGTGTAAGTTCTATGATTTTCCTCATTTTTTCCCGTCTCATACAGTTGATAGGATCCTAATTTTTTTTCCAGGTTTGTCCGTGTTGAGTTTTCAGGAGCAATTACCACAACTTTTTTATATAAAAATAAAACATGTTTAGAGCCAGGCTTCAAATATAATCATTGCAATCACCATGAAGCAAAAGACCACTAGCAGTGTCAGCTTCACTGCCCTTCTAAGGGGGAATGTGTTTATCCTTTCTGCCATAGTATGGGGTAACATGATAGCTATTGATGGCCCACTACTTATTAAGATGTCATCAGACAACATGTTGTCATAAGCTATTATTTTTGAATTATTATTAATAAAACATCAAATAGCACTTCTGGGATGTAAACCTGTTGTTTTAACAATGGGAAAGTAGGTGTTTATATAAAAATTGAACTACATAATGTTAAAATCAAGATTTAATTCATATTGCTATGTGGAAAATTAATCAAATATTTGAATTGCTACAATCTTCAACAGTGTAATGGTGATTTAACAGTGCGGGCCTGAGTCTTAGGTAATTTATACTTTTATATTAGTATAATTCCATTTGATTGCTGAAGCATGACGCTGTAACTTACCTTCCTGGCAACAACTAGTGCTAGGCAGCCAGTAGCTGTTCTGAACTTACATGTATAAAATGGAGTTGATTCTTTTACTGATTTTCCTGCACTGATGTTCAGAAGGCGTCAGTAATGTTACCTCTGATTGACAAAAGGATAAGTAAGTTCCAGATCTGTCCATTCTTGTTTGTACTCCTCTTTTGTCTGAGAAGTTCAAGTAAGATGTGCCACATGTCCAATATCTGGTTGGGGAAGAAGCCTGCTTTTCTCATTAAGAATTGAGGGGTTCCTGGCTAACTTGGGGACTGTCTGCTTATTGTCATTGATTAGTGTCTGTTGTTTATTCAATTTTTTTAAACACGTAGCATTGCAGTCTTGACAGACTGCAGGTTCACAGTGCAGGAGAGCTTTCTTCCCAAACTTTAAGTATCATTTAAGAAAATTAAGAATGCTAGCTTATTTCTAGATGTTACTTTGATTGGTTCTCTGATGCTAATGACTCCACTCCATATTGGGGAAAAACAAACAACAAAACACAAACAAAAGTGCATTTCTCTGAACGGTAACTCAGTTTATACTTCATAAAAAGTCAATTTTATTTATTTAATTACTGCAGCTATGGAACATCAAGATGTAATGAGGCAATACATGAGCTAGGAAATACCAACTCTTCTGTATTTAATGGAGGAACTTTAAACAGTAAACTACAGCAGACACTACTGCAAACCAGTAAATGTGTTCACTTTCTCCAAAATGAAGATAGCATCCTGCTGGAAATGCCCTTTTAAATCTGAGTCTTTTGTAGTATTATTTATAATTATGTGATGAGGATGTTGGTATGCTGCTGCCTCTAAATGGAGCCATCATTAATTGGTTTGATTTGTTCTAGTCTTCTGGTTAATGAAGACTAGGCGGCATTTCACCGGTGTTAGAGTAATGCTGTTGCTCCTTGTTATTAATTCCCCTGTAAGTACGTGCCTTTTTCTAGACATTCCAGTTAGTTTTGCTAGGATGTTAAAAAAAAAGTTTTGATACATATGTTAGTTGTTTTAATCTTAGAGCTGTGAAGAACTAAGTGAAGAAAAGCCTCTCTCAAGTAATACACAAGAGTTAGTTTATAAAGTAAGTAAATTTGAACCACTAAGTAATAGTGACCACAATATAATTAACTTCAACATCCTCAGGGGACAGATTGTACAAAAAATGAGGAAGCTAGTTAAAAAGACCCTAAAGTCAAAAGTGAGGAAATTAAAATCCTTAGACTCAGCATGGAGGCTACTTGAGCAACCATAACAGTGTAACAGAAGGCATGCATAATCCTAAGCAAAAAAGGAAGCTGACAAGCAGAAATAAGCGATAGGGATACAGGAGGGTTCAAGAAGTTAGTGCAGTCAAATATGTATTTTTCTGAAGGTGGAATTTTAACTTGTGAAGTCAATAGGGATAAAATACAGTGGCTAAGATACACAGCGGAGATTAGAAGGATGACAGAGGATTTGAGGAGCAGATAGCCTGACATGAAAACAAGATTTTCTCAAGTATTAAGAAGCAGCAAGCTTGCAAGTGATTTTGTGAGTCCAGTAGGCTATTTGGTAGAAAAGTAAGAAAGCTAATGAGAATGCAGAGGCACTGAAATGAAGGGAAATTACTTTTTGGCATTAGCATTTCCACATAGAATTTTTGGAAAATAGATATACCAAATTTTCTCCTGTTAGGTAATACAGAGGTGGTTTTATCAAACACAGAAACAAAAAGGTCTGCTGGAACATATTCACCAATTAAATAAAAACAGGCTGCTAGGACTGGAAAGTAAATCAATAAATTCTAAGGGGATTTAAGAAATAAATTTTTGAACTACCAACAAGAATATGCAATCTGATTAAAACTGATATGTGTACTAAAGTAGAGAGTACTTATGCTCTAAAACGTATGAAGAGTAGTTCTGGAAATGTCAAGACAGATCCATATGCGTCAGTAATAAGAAACAGTTAAAATAAATTGCACGTCATTTAGGTTAAGCTATGATCAGAATTAAGAAACCTATCCTTCTGAAAGAATATGCCTCCTAGAATAATGGCTTCCAACTTATCTACAAAGTTATTTGGATGTTTTGAAATGTGCTCTGTTTCCAACTACTGTCTCACAGTAAGCAAGTAGTAAAATAAAAAATAAATTATAGGATCAAGGAGTTATATACCACAAGAAAATCAGACTAGAAATTCAGGCAAAAGATTGAGCATATGTCCGAGAAAATAATACCTTCCCTGAGCTTGCAGTAGTCAACAAACTATCTTAAGTTTAAAATTAGCCACAAACATTACATTAAATATGATGATTATTTTTAAATTTGCAGTTTCCTCTCTAATATTGGACTCAGTTCTCACCCTCCTAATTTAAAAAAAGATGCAATGTGTATAAATATTCTCATGATATTCCAGAGATACTCCATTGGATTGGGAGCTTAAATCATTTGCTTTAGTTTTAGGATACTAACTACTATCCACGTGATGAGAAATGAGCCATGGCCTGGACTTAAGAAGTGTTTTCCCTGGGGAATATTCTGGGGCTTCTGATAGGACTCTTCAGTTCTGGGGACAGGGCATGGCTACTGATACAGTGTGGCACCTTTTGTTTTCCTGTGTTGCTAGAAAATACACTGTTTTTCACAATTAAGAGGGTTAGGGTGTAGACATTAGTCAAATATTGCCTTTCTGGTGTGAAATGTTTTACAGAATCAGCAAAATCATGTGGTTTGTAGAAAGTCTAAGAGACTGATGTTTCTGCATGAACTCAGTGATCTACAAGATAAACAAAAACTGTTGGAAAGAAACCTAAGGATGGTATAAGGTGTCCAGTAGAGACAAGAATTTTCCCACCTTTGTGTTCCATATTACATACTTCATGATAGTCTACAAATTAGCTCCTAAAGGACTTAAGGATCCTTGAATTTAATATGAGGGGAGGACTTGCTGTTTTGCAGTGTTGAAACTTCTTGACGTCAGTAGTTTAAATTTTAGTTCTTTGTGCCAAGTGACATAATCATATTGAATAATTACTTCTGATAAATGAAATATGAATATCTTACCATCATCATTCCAAATTGTTGACTGAACTCTAGTTTTTGACACCTTGTCCTTCTTGATTTTCCTGACCTGTCCTTTCAAGGTTCTTCTGTTGCATGTCTCAAAATTTCTTCGCTTCGCCTCCATCCTGATATCACAGCTCCAACTTTCTGAAGGTATTTAGCAGAGCTATATTTTTGTTGCCTTTTCCCCCTTCCAGCCACATCTTATTTTGATGTAATCTCATTGTCAAACAGATTCAGCTATCATCCCTATATTGCCAACTGTCAGATCTAGTTATTTACTCCAAACTTGTCTCCTATTCAAACTGAAATCTCACCTTGTCTTCATAGATATCTAACCATCAACTGGTTCAAAATGGGGCTAAAGAGAAGCCCTTCAATCTTTCCTCTTCTGCAGGCTGTCCACACTTTTCTTAATCACTATGTACATGCCGCATGGCATTCAGGTTCATAACCATGTATGATCCATGATTCTGTTTTGAAAATATATTTTGCTTGAACAAAGCCCCAAACACTTTACACTTAAAAGAAAAGAAAGGAAGAGAAAAACTAACTAACAAACAAACAACAAAGGAAATGTAGTTAAAATATAGAGCAAACAGAAAGTGATACATTGAGAAGCCTGAATGTTCAAGTATTCTGGCAACAGGAAAGGTAAAGCACAAGTAAAGAAAAAGCAACCTTCTTCTACATTGACCCCCTGGAGTGCTTTAACTGTGACCTCAAGGAGCCATATCTAGGTAGGAGAGGGAGTTCAGTTTCCAAAGCCCATTCAATCGTCAGCTCCTCTGCAAAGTCTCCCAACATGGGGTCCAATTAGTGCCACTTGTATGGGTGAATTTTTTTTAGAGACCTGCTGAAAGCAACTGGAATAAGATTTTCAGATTAACTTTACACAGGCCACTATACACCTCCAGAGCCCTGTATCATTTTCATTCAAGGTAGATTTTGACTGAAGTCAGTAGTTTTTGACTAAGTAATGTAGGATCAGGCTAATTTTTTATCATTACCTGGTTCTTATCCTGCTAGCCACTTTTCAGTATGTATTTTTCTTGCCCTTTCTATAAATTAGAAATAGTAATATTTACCACTTCTATAAAGTGCTTGTAGTTGTATTAGTAAAACAGGTAAAATTTAATTTCTAGAATTACCCACCTGCCACTGAACTAGCAAAGCCCATAGAAATCATGCCAAATGAGTGTCTTGAGAAATGTTGAGTCCCAAGGTAAGCATTTTAAATGCCAGAAAGATGCAGAAAAGAAGCTAAGGCAAATCAGCTAGATTTTTTCTTAAAAAAAAAAAAAAAGTCTAATTATTAATACAGATCCAATCACACTAACATGAGAACAACAGAGGGGAAGAAACTTGCTTAGTAGTCATCCAGCCATGAATTTGGGCTGTGAAACCTTGTCGTCCCATTATCATTTTCTTTTGATATGACCCAAATATGAACTATACACAGAGAAAGAAAGAAGAAAACTGAGCTGAAATTAGCCTCCTGCTCAGAGGGCACTGCGTTATTTTGCTTGTTTCTTATCCATAGATAACAGAAAGTAAATGAAAAAATATGTGTAATTCTCTGATATGCTTGAGCTAGAGCGTATTGACGGTTGAACTATCACTGTATCATTTGGACTGACCACTGTTTAAAATACACGAAAGCATTAGCACTGCACAATGTTGGTTGGTTGTGTTATGATTGCAAGAACAAGGCAGACATGCTTTGTAGTGATCAACATTTTAAGCTGAATTAAATTGTTTAGCAAACAGTCAAGACAAAGGACAGCAAAATTTGTAAGTAAAATGATTGATATAACACAGGAGGGGAAACATAAAAATACAAAATGTTATCTTCAGTTTAGAAACTGATAACACTGTTGAAGAAAATAATGACATAGTTCAATCCGAGGACCACAGAATTGGGTCCACTCTTTGTGTTTCATATCTGCACACTGATATGTGCCTCATATCAGACAAAAAGGTAGCACTCAAAATTATTTTAAGAAAAATTGCTCCTTGCCATGTAAATTCATGCTCACCAATGAGTACTCACAAATACTCCATTGGGGAAACTGAAATAATTAAGTAAACAATTTAAAAGCTGAAGTAGAAAGTGTTGATTGCTCTAGTTCTGCTCACCAGGCTGCTGAGAGACAGGACTCCTTGCCAGGGTAACAACACATTTGGAAGTACCTGGAGTTTCCATTCCATGCCCTGTAATAAGCTTGTGAGGTCGGGAGTAGTTAATGGTGGAAAGACAATGAGTACGTGAACAGCTTCTGTTACTAATCCAAGCATTGTCCCTACTCTGGGGGTATAGCAGAGGACTGCAATCGGTATCTTGAACTAGTGCAAAATGTGTTATTTAACATATATTGTGTAAGACAATACCAACTCCATTGATGTGCTATGGAACTATTACTTCTAATAACTTTTAAAACCGAATGCTTCATACCTCTAAATTTCTGGGGTTTATTTCCCTTTCTCCCCTTTTTCTAATCTCTGACCTGGTGATTCCTGAATAAAACAAGTTGTCTTTTACTGTTCCTGGCACAGTGTTTACATGAGTTACTGCGTACCTGTGGCATTTGCATCTTTGCTTAATCAAACCGCAAAATATAGATACATTCGGTCCTGAAAATGGTATACAATTTCCCCTTTCTCCCTCACTTTCCCCTACTAGCGGGGAGGCACTAGAGGGTTGTGCGGGGATGTGTGTTACAGGCTGCCTGCAGGACCCTAGCGGACTAGGCTGTATTTAATGAGCGCGTCTTCACTGACAGATTCATTATTTGTGTTCGGTCGCTTCAAGTCAAAACTGATTAGTTACACTTACTGCAGCAAAGATTTAATGATTTTATTGTTTATCTTCAATTTATTTTGATTAACATCTCCGTTCTTTTCATTGCAAGTGCAATTAGGTGTAATATAACAGCGACTACTTTAATTTTGCTGAAATTAAGATGAATAAGTGACGGATTATGGCACTTTGTTTAACAAATAAATCATAGTTAAGAGGGCTGTATTAGTAATAAATGAAAAAACAGACAATCTAATTAAAATGCATGGAGCTGATAGTTCAAGTTTCCAGAAATGTAATGAATTTTCATTCTAGAAATCAACTAGATTTAGGTGTAGTACTTATTTATTGACAATAAGATGACAGAAAGGCACATTATTTTGTAAATCACCTTAATTTCTTGTATTATGTTGGTAGAAGGAAGTACAAGCAATGAAATGAAGGTGCACGTTTAAATTTTTTTAGGAGCTAGAATGATTTTGTCAGGAAACACTGCAATTAAGGTATGGCTAAAAAAGAGACTGAGGGACTGAAATGAGGAAAAAACTCATTAGTTCAATTCTCACATGTTCAGTCTTCAGCATTTTCTGCAACAGATGAATATTCTCCAAGTCCCAGCCACATTTTCCTTTAAGTTCATAAGATTCAATTCCCTGCCATACAGCAAAAGCCTGAAGACACATATGATAGAAGAAAGAACTAACATGAAGAAAACTGAACTCAACAAACAGTGAACAAATCGAGATTGCTCTATACAAGCATCCCCAAATCATGGGGCAAGTAGCAGGGCTGCAATCCTGGAGCCAGCTTACTGTGGGGGTCGCATGGGCTTAACTTCTGATTGAGGAAAACCAAGAGGAAAACGAACCCTTCAGAATCAGAAACTTTATCCCTCTGATGTTTAAAAGACCTTGTATTTGACAGGACAGCTTTGAAGATAAAGACCGAAGCACTCTCCAGCTACAGGCTGTTCAACACCCCACACTGCTATCTGCAATGCACTTCACTTCAGTTTCGCAGAGTTCAGTCATATTAGAAAGGAGATAGGGGAGACATTTTTTAGTATATTGTGCTATATTTTTGATGCTGCTGTATCTTGCCCAAGCTCTCTTTACAGACCCTGGAAGAGCTCAGCTCCGTTCTACACATCTCCATCATCATTCCTTCCCACTGCACTATGTCACTGCTCTCGGCTGACCAACATGTAAATTTGTTAATAAAAATGTACCCTGGCACCCTTGAATGCGCAGACGAGAGATCTCTAAACTAAGAGGCTGGCACTAAAGCTGAGAGGGGACAAGGAGGGACTTCCCCCTGTTTCTTAATGTGCAATATTCTTTTTTTTTTTTTGTCTGTAGGAAGATTTTATCCTAGAGATAAAGGTTAGAGAGATAAGACCTAATAAGACCTTATTTTGACTCATTTTCCCCCTTTGTACTAGGGATGGGGGGGTGGGTGGCAAGGAAATAAGAGAGGAAGAAACAGAGAATGTAGTTCCTAAGATCACAAAACCTGCAAGAGAATAATTTCTTCCTAAACTTTTAAGCGCTGTTCTTATATTATTGTTTCTTTCTTTAACTATTTTAAAACATTTTTCATATATTCAGATGAAAGCCATTATTGAAAGAAGAATTTATTATGACTTAGTAGCAATTTTTTGTTTGTTTTTCTGCCTTAGTTAGGGCTTTATCACTATACACTCCTTGAAATACAAGAATTTCAGTGGCAATGCAAATTTGTTCCAGCTAAGGATCTGCCTCATAGCTTTAGAAGGGACTTAAAAATCACGTTTTAACAAATGTCTGCAAAAAAAGATAATTGAAAAATAATTCCTGTCCTATGGGTGTAGTGGAAATAAATTACCGAAGCCAGTTTTACTCACGTAAAATAAATAAAGGGAAGGAGGTGGTGGAGCAAGGAGCTTCTAAGGCCTACTTTCTTCCTGATAATATTGATCCGATCCACTAATTACATTAAAACAGGTAGCTCTTCCCAAGCGTATAAAGTCAAATAAATCAACCAATCTTGGTACTTTCAACAAGGCGGTATACAAACTGATTTGTTTATGTGTGTCGCAATCCCTCTTCTAATATTAGTTTTCAACATTTAATAAATAAATAGATGATAGGCAAAGACAGAGTGAGAGAGAGAGAGGAGAAATGGTGCTAATGACCAAATGAACCTGTAAAAGGCAGCCCTGCTCTGACTGGAGCCCCAGTCATCAGCTGAGTGTCATGTCGGGAGCCGGGAAGAGCTGGGGGAGGTTGTGGAGGGGTTGGCGAGCTGGAGACTGGCAGCATCATTGGTTTGAACGGGCCGTGATTGATTTGTCACCAGAGGCCTATTTGACTGGGCGAAAAGCCCTTCTGATCTCAATCTCTCTCTGCCTCCTTCCCTCTGCTGTCCCTTTTCCCTTCCCTGCACTCGGACGCTGGCACAGCAGCTGGGCAAGGGGCTCAAGTTGGGGCTGACGCAGAGCACAAGGGTTGAAGGTCACTGCTGCCGAAACTCTGTCACGACTGACAAGGGAGATCAGCTCATCATACTTTTCACTTTCTATCCTGCCTTTAGAACTCCAGAGGTTTACAAAGCCCCAAATACACCTCCACACAAATCCACCAACATACCATTCCCCAAGCAGAGACACACAACCAAAGCCTCTCTCTCCTCTCTTTGCCTCTCCCTGTGTCTCTCTCGCACACACTCACGCACACACACACACACACACGCACTCTCTCTCTCTCCCCACCCCTTCCACCTTCCTGTTATCTGTGGCTGGGAGAAACCTCTAGATCTACAAATATTAATTACAAAGGACAACGAAAGGTAAGAAGGCGTCAATTATCCAAAGGTGTCGTGATGTTATTTCAAGTCAATTGCAAATGTGTGAGGGGGAAGATTTCGCCCCAGTGATTCCTGTCTGCTTGGCTGATGGGGACCGGAGCTGATTCCCTCCCAGAACTGCTGCAGCTATGCCTTAAACCACACACTTTCCAGCAGGAGCCATCAGCATGGGCCTTTCTGAATTCTCTCTTTATTTCATTCATTAAGGGCATTAGGCAAGTTGGAATTTGTATGAAAAGGATCCTATGGGAATACTGTCTCCAGGGTAGGTATTTTCATGACTTTCCACATCCTGGGGCTTTCTCTGTATCTCTTCTCTTTCTCTCTCTCTTCTGTTAGATGGAGCTTTAAAGGATGCTGCCCTCATCTTCCAACTAATCTGGGGAAAGGAAATGTTCTGAGCTGCATGCATTGAGTGAAAAAATATTTTATTTCTTTTATAAAGTGGCAGTTGCTAAGAAATTGTGAGACCTTTCCTGCTTAATTTTGTTAATGGGCTTTGTTATTATCATTATTATTCCTAGCTGTTTTCAGATTTTTCTCACACAAGAGTTTTTAATGACAATTGCCTTCGTTATCTAAAAAGAATGAGATAGCAGACTGGACAACAGCAAAATAATATTAATCAAACAAAGGCAGACTTTAAATTAAACAGGCTGTTGTGTTCCCATAAAAGCAGGACAATCTCAATACTCTAGCTCATTTCACTTGGCAAAAGAACATGGCATCAGTTTTTTAACTTTAAAATAGTTTAATGAACACGAATGGAGAAATAATTTTTCTGTGTATTTAGCCGTCTATAAAGAAGAGAGAATGCTTTAACTTTGATCGCCACAATTAGTTCCCTGGGTATCTAGAGGGGAACAGGGCAGCCCTGGGAGCCTCAGTTCTTTAGATACAAAAGCATTTAGATCGCTTTAGAGCAGTTAATCCTGAGACTGGCTAGGGTCCCTTTTGTTTTCTAACTCCATTGTGGGTTTTGTTCAGTTTTTTCTATTCGCATGATTGACTGCCCAATGGATGCTAATTATCCAAATGTCGCTTCTGTCCTTTGAGTGACTTTCTATGTATTATGGGCAACTGTCATGCATTCTGTCATTCTATATCATATTACATGTATTATCATATGAAAATGGTACTCTGCATAAAGGAAGGTGTCTGAACCAGCAGATGCTGCAGATATTTAGAGGACTTGCCTAATTTGAATGGATTTTCTATAGAAAAATTGGTCAGAAAGCATATAGGGGAGAGTCAGAAATTGAAAGTTTATCAGGTAATTATTTTTGTCCTTTTGCTGTTTACATGATAATGTACAAAGCATTAACTGTCTCTGCTTCTGAAATCTGCAGCCACCTTCCTCCTCCCGAACCAGGCAACCCGTCTGTATTTATTAGAGTATGACAGCTTAAGCTAATTAAACTGATATCTGTCCAAAATAATAAGCCCAGAAAGTTAGAATAAACATTATGATTATAAGCAGAAAAGGCAGCTATACAAATGTAGCATCAATGTTCTATTTTAATGATAATCTGAAATTCCTGTATGAGAAACATTGGATGTGGAATTACAAACAATAATAAAGTTCTGCAAAAAAAAAAAAATTATACTGTAAATATTTTGTACTTAGATCTTTATCTCTTTACACTATATTAATAAGGCTGAGAACTAACACAGCTGTGAACCTGCATATTTTTTTATTTTATACATATGTGAACATATATTTAAAAGGATATCAAGGGAAAGGTTTTTATTACAATTTTTCCACTAAAATAAACTTAACACACCTCAGTGCAATGTGCATGCCAACACTTAACAGGAATGCAAGATTTATAACGATAGGGCTTTCTAGATTTGCACTCTGGGGTCCATTGAATCTATAGGCACATCCAGAGTTTCCTTTCTTAAAATATTAGGATAGTGTTTTGTATTTGCTATTGATATGAAATATGTGGATATGTAACCTTGAAATTCATGGTCTTGAGCTTCATCAAATGTATGTGCAATAAGTTTCCATTTATGGTAGAGCTAAATCATGGGAAATATGTACTTTAGGAAACAACAAAAAGATACCATAGAAAGACTTGCTCTGCTGTATCAAGGTGCTTTGAAATTTTACAATGATCAAATATATATGATCAAGCTGTGCTTGTTAGGGTGCGAGGGGCTCAAAACGGTCAATGATTATTGATCAGACTGTTAAGTATTTGTTCACGATTCTTTATATCCCAAAAGATTCAGGGAAATGAACAGTGAAAAATTGCATCAGAGTCCACCTTTGTTTGAGATTGATGTATCAAAATAGAGTATTCATTTGCCAAACTTATAGGAAAAAAATGTGTAGTAAATTACAGCATAAGGACTCCAAGTACAGAAATTAATATTTCCTTTTTAAAATTATCTTTATAAAATTGTAGGTGCTAATTTAAAAATTTAAAGCGTCTTTGTACAACGTGAATAGTGAATTATTGATAAGAGCAGATTTACACAGCAAAAACAGAGACACAATCCTAGCTCATCAGCTGACCTTTACATTTTACCTTACATTTTGCACATGCTGATTTTTTTAACTGAAGTTGCAATAACAGTGATGGAAAAGAATGCATGAAGTGAGAATGGAAATTTTTATACTCGTACAAAATAGAAAACCTTACTGAGGTGCAGTTACTCTCTTTTGGTAATTGAATAAATATTACTCCTTATGAATAGTTCCATGTAAATGTTGGAGGGGTTATTATCAGATCATTTGGCAAAAGTCCCAAATTATTTGTTTAATAATTCTTCCTTCTTTCTTCAGATTTCACAGTGTCTTTCTACAAGTCCATCATATATATTATTTATTATTTCAAAATTATCTATAAAGTTTGTTCCATATTTCAAAATATAATAGATATTGAAAGAGAGTGCTAATGTATAATTCTTGCAAAATCATGAGGCATACTTTATTTGATTTCATTATGCTGTACATTACATAAATTCACAAGATCTTTCCTGCACACAGAGATATCTTAAGATAAACTTACTACACATTGAAGAAAAGTACTGAACACAAAGAATTATTTCTGCAGATATTTGCCTGTAAGAAATTATAACATATGTCTGTGTCTGAATCTACAAATAGATAGATGGATACACACACATATGTTCCTTCACACACACACATAGCCTCATACAGTCATATCTCTTATACATATTTATATAAACAAATTTACATACCGCATCTTTTGTCAATCTTAAAACCAGCATTACTTATTTCGTGTCTCATTTTCAGATGTTAATTCCCTTAAAATTACTTACTATTTTTCCAAATTAAAATTACATTGAAAATAATCAGCCACACTTATACTTACATAAGAAGTTTGCAAAGCATAAAATTGGCAAAATGTCATTGATTGGTTGGAAATGCCCTTTCACCTTATTGTGTCTGACCTGCCACTTAATTAATCTGTTCTTGTCTGAGAGCGGACAGTGTTAAAGATAAGCAGCACAGTGAGCAAAGTCTACAGCACTTTGAAAGCTGAAAAAATATTCACTTTTTTTATAAAATAATTTTACTTAACTCTAAGTAATTTCATCATTTCCATCTGCATCTTATCTGATTTCTTCTAATTGCAAATATTTCCATATAAGATTTCCTGCATCTACTCCATTCCTATCTGTATCTGTTCTAATTCCCTAGGTTAGTACCGTAAAGTTTGCATCTGGTTTCCATACCTGCTTTCTGTGATTTGAAATCATTTTTCAGAGACATGCGGTGGGCATTCAGGTAGTGCAGACAAGGGTGTATAGTGACAAAATATTGACTGGATTTGGTATTCACTTATGAGGGATGACGTTGGTGCCACAAAAATCCCTGTGATGTACAGGGAATAGTTAATTAATTAAAGGACCTGCTAATTGCTACTTGAGGTACTGTGCAGAGATGATGAAGAGTGCTTGGTACGAGGTTAGGTTCTCGGTTTTGAGTGAACATTTTAATTTAAAAGATTTCTTTAAAGCACATCCTAATTTTTTAAATGTTTTTTCAGGTTACTGTATCTAGTTCAGACTCAAGTGTTCAATTGAGCTTCAATTAATTATAATATATAGTCAGGGTTCTTTAGCTGGGATAGATTGATGGAGAAGCTTTGTTTCATTTGGTGCAGGTGGCACTGTTTAATAAGCACAGGAGAGAGTGAATAATGTAGTGTTTGCAAAGAGAAATAAATGCAAAATAGAGAGGTGCAATTAGATCAGCTCAGGGAAATAAAGGATAAATATTAAATGGTCAGGTATCTTGCAAATATCAAATAAAACAGTAATAAGTATCTCATTGAAAACTGCCGTTTTAATTTATGAGCATCTAAAAGCACTGCTTTAAAATAAATCTAGTGAGCAAGTCTTCTGCCTTCGTTAGGCAGGCACATTTCAATATCTGGAAAATACCAGACTTCTGATTTTCAAACTCTCTATATTGTTTTTCTTATACTGAAGTATAAATAAGATTCTGAATTTAAAACATAAACACAAGGACTTAAATTTTTTTTCTAAATTGTATTAGAAAATACCTTAACCTTTGTCATTCTTCTCTTTAATTGGAGCTATGTTATGTTGGAGAAAAAATACCCCATGGAAAATTAATCTGTGAAAATCATTATCAATAATTTACTACGAAATGTGGGGCTGTGTGCTTCTCATGCATGCACTACAGACAAAATAAAGTTGTAGAAGATTACTGAAAAGAATTAACAAAATTGTGGATAGAAAAGTAAAGCTCTTGAGAATTAAAATCTTCAAAATGCAGACACACACCAAAAAAAAAAAAAAAAGTATATACTCCTGAAAAATAACAAATAAGGAAAAAAAAGAAATGTCATTTGACTTAAAAAAAAAAAGGAAAACTAAAAAAAAAGAAGTATCTGGTAGCTAAGAGGATAGTCTATAAGCTACTTAACAAAAGAATGTGAATGTATTAGGCATTTCAGCAACACTTCTGCATCTAAAAATTTCAGCTGTAGACAGATTTTCCACAGACGATTCCCCCCTACTGCTAACCTCTTAAATATACCTATAAAATACAAAATGTTCCCAATCACCTCCAATAAAGGAAGCTTCCTTACATTAAATGCATCAAATATTTGTGTTAGAAATCTGAAGTGCTTTCTGATGTGGTTAAATTCACAAAGAAATGTGGTTGTAGAACAGAAAGGAATGTATTGGGCACATCACTTTGAATATTTGCAGATGGACACAGAGCTGTAGAAGTTTACTTAGAAAACATGGAATTAATCATATTCTTAACCTCTGATTATTCCAAAGAGGCAAAACTATTGGTCTTTTTCTCTACAAACCTTATTTTTGTTATGGAGTCGTGTTTACCAAATCCATGATATACCCAATCAGGGCAGCCTCCCAAACCTCCAGGATTGGTTGATATTGAACTTGTAAAATGTTTATGAGTGAGTGTTTGCCTGGTAATGCAGCCCTGGGTGCCCTGCTGTCAGCATGGAATTACTGATACTATTACACACAGGAGGGGTTTGGAGGGAAGAGAGGAGGGGAGCTGGGTAGCCATAGGGAACTTTCTTATCTGAACTCTTTATGTGCTTTTAGACAAAATAGTTTTCACCAAAAAAAATACCTTCCCCACTTTGTTAAAAAAAAAAAAAATAAAAAAATCCTGATCATTTACACTATAAATGTGTTCCTACAAAGAATCTTATTATACTTATTTGAGCTCTTAGGTAAAGCAAAAAGATTAATCTGTAGTAAATAGATTTAAAAAATATTAAGCAGCAGCTACACTATTAGATGGAACAAGAGACATTTTTGCAACCTTTGCCATATTCTGTGCAGGAAATTTACTTAATTACTAGTAATTACCACTTTGTACTTTGTAGCAATTATTCTTTTTATTTACTATGGTAGATGCTGAAGTCAGACAATCAGATCTAAACCCAGCACCAAAATTCTATATTCCCCAAAATAAAACTCCCAAGCTATTTGAAATATACAGCTACTGACCTTCAGAATCGTATTTTCTTTACCAATTCACTGTAATAAAAATGAACATTTTGTCATCACTTTGGGAAACTGTGCCAAACACCTTAAAACACATGTCACATGCCAACTTTACTTCATTTTTCTCCTCAGGGAATAGATACATCTGGAATCATAATCACAGATAAAAACCTTGACAAAATTGCACATGAGCCCAGCCCTTCTCTCCAACACCTACCTTTTCATAACATTTAATACAATATTAATATCGGTTACTAAAAAGGCTTCCAACCTTTACATTTCTGACATAACATGTTCAAACCCATATTTCACACTTCTTGTTCTGTTTTAAGTTCAGTGGATTTAACAGGACTCTGGAGAGAAGATCATGTGGTTGAAGATTTCCCTCCCTCTTTGACACCCGTAGAGGCAGTTTTGGAATTGTTTAAATAGCTGTGGCTATATAAACTGAAATATGTAAGATCATGGGCTTCTGATTTCTCCTGCACATCTGCAGAAACAGGCTTGTATTTTTATCAGAAATCCATTGCTTGTACCATTGACAAACAATTTCAATGCAACATCTGGGCAAAATATTCCGAATATTTTCCCTTTAAACTGTATTATTTAGCATTCCTGCATATTCCTGGTTTACCAGACAAATACAATTAGCTAATATTATATAATAATATTATCTGGTCTTTTTCATCTATGATTGACAGTTTTTCAAATCAAAATAAAACACATTCTTAGTCGATCATCTTCTTGAAAGTGCACTACTGTTTTAAGCTCAGTTTGCTTCTGAGACAGCCGGAGATCTTATTCAGGCAGCGGTAAATGGGGAAATTATAGATCCAACAGACTCCATACTTGCCCCAAAATGCTTGGCTTAGGTAATATTTAATAGCTGATTCCTGCACTGATATTTTACTGCATGCTTTTATAAAACATTCATCAGCTGGTATTGCAAAGAAATGGAATTTGAGAAGTTTGCAAATTTTCATTTATTATCGTGTTTGTAATTAATACCATGCTGGAAGTACCTCAGGCAGCTCACTGTATGGCTTTGTTCATGTCAGAATGGTGATAGCAACCTCTTTTGGTTACATATTTAACAGCTTTGAAAGACATTTTTTAAAAAAGCAAATGTACTAGACAGCTTTAAAGCAAAGGACATTAAATAGGTTGCCAATTATTCATTCAGCAGCTCTATGTGCGTCAAAAAAATGCATACCACCAAATTTTCCTAAGACAAACCACTTAAATTTCCTGTGACTCATACACCATTTTTGCACTAACTGGGTAAGGGTAGCAATCGTTTAGAAAAAGAAACACATAAAATGTTTCTCACCCTGATATACTGAAAAAAAATAATCTTTAAAAACACGTTCATTTCCAGTTAGGGACGGCGTTTGTGACAAGAAATGTCCTATTTTTACCCAGAATAGTGTTTCTTAATAAGATTCTTTCATTATTCTCTTTCACTTTAAAACGACCCAAAGTGTCTAACTGGGTATGTAAGTGCAAAAGTGATGTACGAATGGAGTAATAATTTCCCCGACTCCTTTTGAGCCCGTCTATCAAGCAGCTGAATCTGAAGCCTGCTAGTCTGTCTCCAGCAGCTCCGGGAGATGAAGAGCTGAGCTGAGCTCCACTTGCTGACAAGAAGCAAACTGTCTCACATTTTAGGAGAACAACATCATTGCCTATAAAAATGAAGAAGAGACAAAATAAATAAAACCAGTTAATGTTGTAGTTAACTTGCAAATCAAGTAAATCTGTTGGTACAGTATTTTAGAAATAAACGATAACAGCATCACACCAAACACACATTTCTGAACATATAAGCATTCTGATTTTGATTTAATGGTATATCAGCGTCAACTATTGCTTCCTTTGCTGGTACACACTTCCTGATGCCTACTGTGAAGGGTGCCCATATTTACAACTGAGTAAGATGATTAATTACACCTTGTCAATCACGGTGCATGAAGACATAACACCACAGCAGACAATGAAGAAGATGCCTGAAGCTACAATTACATTTTAATTCATAGTTTATTGTATGTTCCCATATATTGCAGTCTAATAACCGTAGGGGCATCGAAAACATATGAGATATCAATCACTCTGCCCCCTGGTCTTTCATGTTTATATTATTCCACAGCCTTTAAATTACCATAAGTAGTTACTTATTTTCTAAGCTTTCTTCTCTCTTACCTTTTGCTTCCATTTATCTTTTATTCCTAGTACCTTTATCCAACAGCTATAAGTATTTGATGGAAGTTTGTAGCTCACTTAAAATCTGTAACAGACAACCTGAAACCCAGCAATTAGCAAAGACAGCTTAGACTTGTGTTCCTTTGTTGAAGGAGGCGTTGAATCTTTTGTTCTGATTTAGTCACGGTAGCTGGGTGGAAGCTGGTACCTCATTATGTGGTTGGTCTGTTTGTCTGGTAGGTAGCAGATGGTACTGGAGATGACGTTACCAAGAGAGGCAGGGTAGAGAAACTCAAGACCTGTGATTTGTTCACCTGTCACCTATAACAAAATACAGGTTAAAAGACTTTATTATTAGCTGCACCATTTTTTTTTAATGAAAAAGCCCTCTCATTTCGAATGAGTCTGTGTTTGATTCTGCAGATTATTTTGTTATAGGAATTTTACTGTTGCTCATTATACAAGAATATCCTGGATTTTATTCTGAACAATGTAAATGTCACTCATGTGTCAGTGTGTACATTAGCAGCTTTGTGTTTACATTCTGTTACTCTCCTTGTGTTTTGGTAGCAAGGGTTGGATGTCTTCTTGTGTTTGTATATCCATTAAGAAGATAATCAGAGATAGCCTGTGAACCGGAGGTCACGCCATACCTTTTTAATGTGCTATTGGTACTATTGGTTCCAACCACTTAGGCAATAGTGTTACATAAAATATTGTATTTTAATTCCATTAAATGTATAAAATCTTTGGGATAATTAGCAACATCAGACAGAGTGTACGAATCCGTGACCTTTCTTATCTGCAAAATGTTTGTAATCAATTACGTGACAGGGAATTAAACAGGTATTAAAACGTCTAAGGCTAGTGCGGCGTGCAGCTGTAGGGAGATACACAGCAACGCAGCACAGCGGTGTTCCACTGGTGTACGTGGTGTTCGGTGAGCAATATTCCACACCGCTGTTATTGGAGGCAAATCTATTTGGTGGTATTTGAATTGTCTTGCAATTTAACAGAGGGAGGAAACAGTTATTTTATCAAGCTAGACATGATACAGATCCACTCATTCTGTTGCAGACGACTAATCGGCGTTGAAACATGAACTTCCATTCTTTCCAAGGTCTGATGTTTGGGCAGTCTATGGATAGTTCCCAGCGATGCCAAATTAGCTTGCCTTCTGTATGGTTTCTTGAGGGGTCTTGAGGCTATTTCATATGCATTTCTACAAGAGACACTTTGTTCTCCTCTGTGACATGCAAATGTATTTAACTACTCACAGCAACCCAGGCAGAAAGATGGTAAAAAGCCTAGATTATTGTAAGAACGGAACACATAGCAAAGTGAAACGGGGTAATTCCAGTTTAGCAAAGATGGTCTTCACCGCACCACACCGGCAAGGGGCGGATCACTGTCGGAGAGTAACAGGCTGGGATGCAGTGACTCCCAGCCATGGATGAAGCAGCGACTCTCATGATCTCAGATGCGCATTCAGATTTACTTTCCGTCGTGCTACCTTTTCTAATACAATTAGAAGTGTGATATTTGACATCTTTAATACTAATTAGTCCCTTCCTTACTACCCACCTTCTGGGTAGTAATATTTACCCTTCTGGGTAAATATTTAGACACCACGAACAGTGTCCCTGGGTACTCTATGTCTTTTCTGGAGCCTTCCTGAAGCTTCTCCTCAAGTTCGGAGACCTTCCTGGCCTGGTTTGCTTTAGCTTCTACTTGGAACTCAGAGCAGCGAGAGGCCCCGCTCAGCGGGAGCCTTCGCCAACCTCAGGACACAACCGGTTGTGTTCTGGGATGTTGTTCACAATGAGCGTCGTTGTGAACAAGAAATGTCGGGGTATCGTGATCCGGGCGCGTTAACAAACTTTTGACCCCCGACTTCCCCCGCGCTGGAGTCGTTCTCCCCGACCGCCTCTTTGCTGCTCCGGGGCCGGGCACGTCGCCGGCGGTCCCGGGGCGGCAAAGGCCCGGGCGGGCGCCGGTCCCGCTC
>VZRU01005721.1:196404-319234 GCA_013398155.1 Pedionomus torquatus | reverse complement strand
TTTTTTTTTTTTTTTTTTTTTTTCCCTACTTAAACGAGCCTCCGTTTGCTCGGGGATGATGGGTTTTAGATGTGGATAGAGCCTGACAAGTGGAAAATAGCTTAGAAGGATGNCCGCTCCCCGGCCGCTCCGTCCGTCAGCCCCGGCTCGGCTCGGGGAGGCGCCGGGGCCCTTTGGAGGGACCCTCCCTCCCAACGGGCTTTGGCAGAAGTTTGGGGGTTTTGTTACATGTCTTAACAAAAATGTGCAAAGCCTACAAAGTTTTGGAGAGCGAATTTCTATTTCTTTCCTCATTTCCCCTGGGACTAAAATCTCAGAATAAGCTTTTCTGGGGCTCCGGAGCGAGCGATCAGGACTCGCAGCTTAAAACCGGGTGTCTCGCTGCAATTTTCTAAGAAAAATCAGAGTTCCCTCTTTTCTTCTCTCCTCCCGTTCCTCTCCTTCCTCCTCTTCCCCCTCNAATTACCGCGCACTCGCACCGGCTATTCAGCGCCATTCAATTGGCTTAATTGAGGGGAAAAACCCTCCGCGACTGGCTCCTCCCGCACCGCCCGGTGCCCGGCGCGGCCCCGCTCCGGACCCTTTGTTCTCCCGCCCGCCGCAGCCCCGGCCCGGCCGCTCTCGCTCCCCGGAGGCACCGCGGCCGCGGGGGGAGCCCGTCCCTGCGGCAGCCCCGGGGGGCAGCGGGACACGCAGCCCTTTTGTCCAGGCGGCTGAGGAAGGCCGGAGGAAAGAGGGTTTCTAATTCCAGCTCTCCTCTACCGTGGCCTTGTGATGCTCAGCCTGGATCACACTCGCTCCTTAATACAGGCTTTATCTTCCTCTTCCTCCAAACACTTTTTGAAATTTCCGGGTTATGGCTGTGCTCTCTGTGGCTGTTGTCCGAGGGCTTGGCAGAGGTCCCCTTCTCTCAGGGCTGCCAGGCACTGCAGAGGCAGCGTGGGGTACCTTGCCTGCTCCACATGCCACAGCTTCACCCCTTTTTATCTCAGTTGTGGTAAGGAGTTCAGATACCTGCCTTCTCCAGGTGTCTTCTCCTTCCACTGGGGAGATGAACTGTCTGTCTGTTCCTGTCCCAAGTTCCATTCAGAGGACTCTATCTTTTGTCCCCTTCAAGGATGTGGGTACCACAAAGTCCTTTACATACTCCTGCCAAACAACAACTAAGGCTGCACCTCTGGCCAGTCTAATTAATCACAAGTTCCCTCTCCAGGCAGCAGAAGGTTAAAACACCCCCTTGACTCTCTTATTACACAGGGAAAGGGGTGTATATTCCTGAACCACCGAATGTGGAGAGCTGATGCATGCACCAAATGTGTCTCTTGTTTAATTATTCTTTCAGAATCAGGATTAGTTTGCTTTCTTTTTGGGCAATTTAACATGTCAAACACAAGCTACTGAGAACAAGAGTTCCCCCAAAGGAAAATTCCTCTTTCCCATCTTCTTCACGTGCCATATACTTAGTGACCTACTGATTACTAAGCACGTGCTTTGCCCCGAATCCCGATGTGTGTGGTGATCTGAGAGTAAAATGGTGCTCCCAAGTTTTCTTGTTCAGTGTTTGTTACAAAGATAACAGCACATCCTGCTTTACACTCGTGTTGCTGCTTTTAGAGACGCTGTTGTGCATTCTTCTGTAGGGGATATTTTGCTCACCAATACAAAAATACGTTTTAATCTTAATTTCTAGTGATGCTCTCTGTAGACATCACCATCTTGTGGCCAACTGGACATTTGTGTCGTGGTGCTAATGCAGGAGGCTGTGAGAGCTGGCTGCTGGTGGGACCAGCCGAAGGACAGGAGGGCAATGGCCCGCATGTAGGGACTGGGGGAAAGGCCTTAGAAATGTTCCAGGGTCAAAAAAGGGGCTTGGCACTACTTCAGAATTTATTTTATCAGAAATTAGGAATGAAACATTAGTTAATTTAAGATTCCTCTTTACAACTGGAATTTTACCAATTGTGTTTCTGAACTCCCAGCAGGAGCCCTAGATACTGCAATTGAATGGAAATCTTACGTACGGAGAGTTCAACAGTTCCTTTGGGAGATACACAGGGACACCACGAAGGAACAGGGAAGAATTGCCTGAAAAACAGAGGGTTGCGTGAGGAGCATGTTCAGTTGGTCTTGCGCCATGATGCCTTTTGCAGAAACTCCTCAGCTCTTAAAACCCACCCATGTTTCCACCCTTGGCCCGTCCTGTATCTCTGTGCCTGCAACGCCCATAGACATTTCAGATTCTGTGAGAGAAGCGTATAATATTAGACCCAATATAACAGACTTTTGAAGATGGTGCCAAGCACCACAACCAGATGCGAGAGGGCAATTGGCACTAACTGGGGATATTTATGTCAGAGCAGGTGATGCCTGGGGGTACCCAAACCACTTGGGCAAGACAAGGCATAGCAGACACCCTCATACACTTTCAAAATCTGTTCTGTAACTTCCTTCATAAAAAAGGGCAATAGTCTGCTGGTCTCAAATTTATTTAGTAGATGAAATATTCAAAGAGTAAATTGTTCATTGTCCTATCAGGGCTTGATGAAAAGCTGATATCCTCATTCCATTCTGTGAGGATCTAGAATCACTTTTATTTCCTTGGATCCTGAAACCATCTCATCGTCTATGGAACAGGTTAAAATCCAACTACTTCCACCCCCAGGGTTTGTTTTGTTGCACATTAACAGGAACAGACCTCAGTCCTTCAGAGGGTTTGATGCATTTCCTCCTAAGTGTCTGTCTCATCGTTTCTGGAAGGGTTTGGAAGCCTTTAAGATAATACATAGAGATCTTTTCCATTACTAATATCTAAAATTCTGTAAGTAGATTTAAAAACCAAGCATTGCTTGGCTTTACATTCCCATAATAGAATTAGCTGTGAGCAATATAGTTTTTGTCATTCACCCCGGTATTCTTTCTGTTTCTGTTATTCACCCCGGAGCTGTGAAGGGGACTGGAGCACATGGGATGACCCCAGTTTGGCAAACAGACCTCAGTTCTTAAACAAAAAAAAAATATTTTACTACCTTCCATCCAGCTCCATTAATAGTGCATTTTACTATCTCCTTTTAAGCATCTTAAACCTTTTAAATTCAGGTGCTTCTAGTCTTTCCACACCACCAGAAAACAAGCAGAAATGCTGCTTATTGCTAGAATTTGGCACAAGATGCTTGGGTCTGGAAAGGATTTATACAAATGTAGGCACATGCACGCACACATAAATACACATTTATATATACAGTACAACTTTGCTTAGCTGTTTTTTAAATTACAAGTGTACAGAAACACACGGAAAAGTTCGGACACTTACTAAGTACCTATTAAACAAACATACTTACGGCCTTACAGCTGAATTTTTGCAGGCCTTGCTCTATACTGTGCCATATCTTATTGGAAGTTTTTGAAAAGCTAAAGTTTGCAAAGCAGCTACTGTCCATGCTGCAGAACTGCTCTTCACAGAACCTGTCTGCACTTTTACTTCTGAGTATGTGCATTCTATGTATATTCTCTCAAACTGTTTTTCATGCATGCCTTTCAGAATCTCTGTGTTTTGAATGGGGATGAAAGCCTGCGCTGGATAGCATGAATTTAAAGCAAGACTATAAAGACATACCCAGTTGTAATGAACCAGCAACATGGGCAGCAATGGACAACTGAAACAAATCTCTTTGTGTTTAAGGAATTCACCCATAATTCCCAATTTAATTTTTTTTTTCCTCATTTTTTGCATGCAACATAGAACAAAGATAGTAGTGATTTTTCATTACTTCTAACATAAAACTTATAGGAACCTGGAAGGAAATTGTAGATACTGGAACAACAAAAAAAAAAAAAAATTAATGACAGTTTGTCAGAGCTGATTTTCAGTTGTATCCTCGATTTTTTTTGACTGATTTAAGCTCAGTCTTAATGTCATTTTAAGAGTTGGTCTATGGTTTACTGCATGCACAAGTAAACAAAATCCTGCTTTTGCTCTGTGAGATGATTTGCTTGGCATTCAACATTTAATACTACTTGATAGTTATTACAGTGGTGCTTGCTCAGAGACCTCCTTTGCAGGTTCTACTTTTGATTTATGCAAATGTATCAATCAGTGTTACTCAGTGATTTCAAAAGGATATACCGATTGATCATTCAAACTAGTATTTGCAAATATTTTAATAAAAGGAAATATAAACATATATATAATTAAAAAGATATGTTGCATCTGGCATGGCAGTGATACATCACATTAACAGCTTTATTTCTTTAGCTACTCAAATTATAGTCATAATTTGTTGTCTGGTACCCACAAACTTTATTTCTTTTATGGTGTTTCACTTAATGGTCTCTCTTGTACTCTACAGGGTTTAGTTTGATGGAGGAAATAATTATAATTTTAACTGGTCTGTTCCATCGAGCTTTAAGTGGGCTGTATTGTACCGCTTTCTTTGTACATTACAATGCAATTTATAGTGATACAAAGTACATTAAAACGCTTTACAGAGTTGAGGACAGCTACTGTCCTACGAGCAGAGAGCGGGGGAGAGGCTGTGGAGATGGAGGGAATTAAAAAGGAAACAGACCTGACATTTTAAAGGCCATAAAGAGGCAGGTGAGGGTCCTTGCAGGCTGGTTATTGTGAGGGGAAAATAGAAGATGCAGAAATGGAGGGGAAGGCAAGTGGGATTTGTGCTCGTACAATACGAGCCACGGTATGTTATTTTAATTGCTGCACTCAGATGAACTGCAAACAATGTTGGTCACAGAGCAATAGATTTACACGCCTTTTCCTCTTGTTGCCTTAAGCTTTAAGTTGCAATGAAAATGATGGCGACCACCTGGATAGAGACCAGCAATACCCCAGCAATCAGAAAACAAAGCGTATGAGGACGTCATTCAAACACCACCAGTTGCGGACAATGAAGTCATACTTTGCTATTAACCACAATCCTGATGCCAAGGACTTGAAACAGCTAGCTCAGAAAACCGGCCTGACCAAAAGGGTTCTTCAGGTAAGATGAGCAGTCTTTTGTCGCAAACAGTAAAGATCAATTTTCTATTTAAAATACAGTGGATTTTGCTGATCTTCTTAATGTTTCATATCTTCTGTGAGACTTCAGTTAAGTCCTAGAAAGTATGAGAAAAGTTATTCCTTTTCAGTTTCCCAAGAGCAGATCACTTGGGTTCTAATTTTTAACTTGTTTTCCTGATGTTAGTTAATTCTGCTTCATGTTTTAGCTTCCAACCTGCTGTTAGAAAAAGTGGATTATTTTAGTTACCGTGCTCAATGTAAATAGAGAGCTCTTGATTTAGAAGTGACTATGAGTGTTTACATTTATAGGAAATAAATCAGCAGTCTGGGTTTATTTTATCAGGACAGGGAAGATATATTTTCTTTCATAACTGAAGTGGGCACAAATTTTATTTTTCAAAGATTTTTTTTTTTTTTATTCATAGTTTAGTAACAGAATAAAAGGAAACAGCATTTTAAAAATACTTTTTCTCTGAAAGATGGATTTTTCTTGCTTCAAGGTTATACACTCCGTTTGAACTATTATGGGAAGCAAAGGTGAGAATATTAGTTGATTCAGCTCTGTTTTAATTCACAATTCTGATTCAAGAAGTCCATTTTAGTGGGCACTTGCCCAAGTAACTATACCTGGAGATAAATCTGGGCTTCTAGGAGCCCTGGTGTTCCAGGATCTATTGCTGAAAGTTTTAAAGGGGTCTTAATTGTAGAAAAATGGTTTGTGGGATTCACAGAGACAGATGGTGTTCAGAGATGGACTCCTGGGAACGCGTTGTGGGCAGCTCTCACAAATTCATAGGCACGTGGAAGAAGGTAGAAAAAACATTGAGAAAAACTGAACTCACCGGAGAAATTTTGGACCTTGCAGTGTTAATACCTAGCAGAAGAGGGAATAAAGGTTTTGTAGGCTTCCTAGTAAAAACTACTAATGAAGAACCGTATGGAATTACTTCTCTTGCCCATGTCCTCCATAGCTGGATTTTTTTTGTTTTTATGAGGCTGATTTGTGGTGGTGGAACAAATTCCTCCACTATAACTACTGCACATCCTAACACTTGGTGCAGTGTCTCTCACAGCAGCTCTTTCAAAGATATGCACATGGGCAAAATAATTTAACTGCATTTGTCTATCCTTATTTTGACACTTTGCCTTTATTTTGCCCTCAGAATTTACACTTCAGTAATATCTATTCTGTCCATTACAGTGCACTCACACCTGCATTATCTGAGAAATTTCACAGTGTATTAAGAAATTAGATCAGTGTCTAGAAAGTGTTTTTCTCTTGATCGTCTTTCTGTTCCCTCTCCTGACTCCACACCAACTTTGACTTCCACCCCTCTCTCTTCTCTTTTCATGAATCTTTCCTTCCATCTTTTTTCCAAGTTATTGTCTGTCTTCCTTTTCAGAATGTATTCCCTTGTCTCCAAATTGGGCTCCACGTCTCCATTATACTTCACTTCCTCTTTCGGTTTCTTCATTGCTTCTGTTTCCATCTTAAACATACCACATCTTGCAGTTTTAAGGTGCTCAGAAGCCTTTTTCATCATTTTGGTAATTGGTATTTCACTTTTACTTTCACAGTTAAATACTCCTTTATGTCTGGGCTCCTTTAGCTGAAGAGTGGTGGAAGGTAATAGTTGGTGGTGAGGATTGCACCCAGAGGATGATGCTGTTGGAGGCAATTCAAGAAAATGGCTCAGAGTGATACTTTCTCTAGTATCCCTTGAGTTTTCCTGGCTGTTATGAGCACTCTCTACTCCATACTCTTGGACTTTTTGTTCGAAAATTAATTTAGGCCATGAAGAATCAAACTTGTGTTCGGGTTTGGTTTTTTTTAAATTTAGAATCTTTATGCCCAATCGACTCATCACTAACCTGGGAGAGGCCATTTTTCAAACACTGAAATTCACCTCTATGAGTTGCAGAGTTGCTCTTTGCTGGGGAAAACTCTTCATGATGTTGGTTACTGAGATGGTGTCACTTGTTAATTCTTTTGAGCCAGAAAGGTTGGCATTCTGTCTGTGTCATTTATTGAACACCGAGTAATCCACTGACACTATTGATCTAAACAAGCATCATTAGTATGACTGTGTCTTACACACCGAAGGCGCGTGGACTCCCAGACGTACGTGCACACTTGCCAGTAGTAAGAAATCTTCTGCAGTCCCCATGTGGATATTGGGCGTGTTTGTAAGCTCTTGTATGTTCTGTATGTTCAGATCTCAGTTCGGCTCATGCAGGATTGTGGCTCTTTGTTTATCATCAGTAGAATATATTTTAATAGAAAACACAAGGCAGCAGATCAGGAGAAACAGATTCTCTTACTCATAAGCCAGTGAACTTCCTAAACGGGCATAGAGCTCCCAGGGATTTCGGAAACAGAGATAGTGCCCTTACCCTATAGACAGTCCTACATAACGTGTAGTGAGGGAGCTTTGTTTGCAGATGAGCAGAGAATTTGACCATATTCCCGATGACCTGTGGTATCGGATTTGTAAGACCTGACTTCAGTCTTTGCTTTATAAACAATTAGTTGTCAGCTACACATGTCCAGCAGTGGAATGGCATGGAAATGCAGCATACTGCTTCCAAAATTGCTTTTTCTTCCATGGCTTTGTAATGGAGACTATTTTCTGTAAGCAGCCACATTAGAATCACAGTAAACCTATTTATATTTTTAACCCTTATTTTTATTTATTTTCACTCCAACTTAGCTTTATATTTGCAATTTAATTCATATACTTCTTGTACTGCAGCTGGGGAACACAAGCCCATTATTGTAAGCTATCATTCATAATTAAAGTGACCAGCTAATTGTGAGCTAACTAACTGACATAAATATTCCTCTTTTGGGAATTGATCTTTTTTTGTGAGTTTAGAAAGGGAAGGTGGAAGTAGACAGCCTGAAGAAGACAGGGTTTTCCAGCTGTAGGTATGTAGCTGTTCTCTCCCCAGGAGTCTGGACTGTGACTTTCCATGGCAAAAGCAGTTGAGGAACATAAAGCATTATTTTCCGGTGTCTCTTGTACAGTGACTAGTCTTCCTTGAATCACTCCCCAGTAGATTTGCTAAGAAAACCCTACAAAGGTTACTGCACCCGTTTGGACTTTGCCAGCTCAGTCTCCAGTAGCCAACAAGCATGGCTATTTTCACAGCCACGCGTGGCTGCCCTGTGCCCCCCTTCGGTGAAGATCTGCAGACTCTTTGCTGAGCCTCTGTTGGTAAAATACCCTGTAGCTTCCCTTTAGCTGTGTGTTTACTTGGTACAGCAGTGATCAGAATGTGTGCACAATTACTGAACGTAGTTTGCTTTGTGGTGCTACATCCTTTGTATTTTTGTTTCTCCACTTACTGGTTAAATTTACTAGTAAAATTCAGTAAGCCTAAACGTCTCCAGGTAACTGTGTGAATGAGCAAAATTGTGTTAAAAAACTGTTTTCTAGCACAAGGGATTCACATAACTAACATAGAACAGTTGCAAGAGTGGAGGTGTTACAAACAAGAAAATAAAGTTACCTAAGGTGATTACATGGTCTCCTTCACTGCAGTATCCAAACCCTTGGCAATAATTAGTGTGTTTATTTCCAGTACCTCTCAATCATATGGAGACGTTATTTTATTCCTGTCACTGAAGAGATAGTGTAATGTTTTAGCTGCAGTAAATATTACCCTGCCTAGCTGCTGAGTTGTCCAGCTGCAGGCATCCAGCCCCACTAACCAGAGTGAGGACGCGCCGGTGGTGGGTCTTGCAGCTGCTTTCATTGTTCAGTGGGAGGTTTGGTCCATATTTTCCCCTTTGATTTGAAATAGCTCAGCCTTACAATGATACAGTTGGACAGAAAAGCACTAAATACTTCCCAATGATTTTGTTTATTCCTCGGTACTGAAGACCAGACTCCTAATTGTGTAATTGATGTGAGACAAGTCCTTCTGGAACAATTCTTTCAGTTATGTATGTTTGGATTGTTATTTCTTTACTTTACTGTAATAACGGCTACAGGTGCAGGGCCTGAACCGCCAAACGAGCACGCAGCGCTACCGCCGTACGCCCGGGCGGCCCTCGGTCGCCGGCTCTTGCACGCTGCTTTGCACAGCCATAAGCGACAACACGGGGCGGTAGAGGAGGGCGCCTACGCTCCTAAAACTCCGAACAGTTTCAATTATTTCACTACTCTTCAGCACAAAGTCTTTGCCGAATACTTTCATATCTTAAGTGCATAGCAGAACACTGCCATTCTGATATTTTCTATTATCCTTTTCTGTCATAAGATGAAGCATTTTTAGAATTTCAGGTAACACCTATTTAGTGTTATTTTTTCCACGATTTGTATTGGAAAATTTTAAAGAGCTTTATGACCATTAGCTGGTTAGCCTTGACAATATCTCAGTGAGGAAGAAAGTGAAAGTAGTCATATAATCTCTATTTTTGAATAATACTTAGGAGATTATGGGGTATTTTCCATGTTTAACATGAGTTACCACTTTTAAAGAGAGAATGAACCATCTTATATGTGTGGCCCCTGAAAACAACATGAACAGTCACTGGTTAGGGCACCTGAGCACAGTTTTTCATATTTAATGGGAGAAAAAGTGGAATACATAAAGACCAATAATCTTGCACACTTTTCTGTACATACTTCATGTTTTGACTCAAAGCAGAAGCAATATCGTAGAGTCTCTCGCCCTACTCAGGTTAAGGAGCAGTTGGACTTTTAGGAACAATGTAATCGAACACAATAGTTGCGGTGCCTCCTCCAGTTTTACACACTTTAAGCAAGAAAATAGATTTGGGAATGGGAATGGAAATGTTAACTCATATTTGGGGCTACAGCATGTATAAATAAATAGATTTTTAATGAACATAAGTACAAAATTATGCAGAAGTATGCGTACATGCAACTGGACTAGTAGTTTTGTCAGTTTTAATTATTACAGTCTCTAGATGTCCCTTTCACCTTCATGTGTATTATCCTTTTTACAATTTGTAGAAGGTACACTAAAAAAATCAAAACCAAATTACTTTGTGAGACAAATATAAATTATCTCTTAATGAAAGGTAAAAAATCCCATAACTGTTGAAATTGGGGTTGTTTCCCATTCCTAACTGCTTGCTGCTTGAGGCTTTGTGGCTTGAAAGACCAGAACAAACTGATTTGCTCCACTTGTACCCCCCGCACATGGGGCTCCTCGCCTTGTGCAGAACTGTGGGGACACACTCTGCTCCTCCCTCCTGGCTTGGCTCTGCACGGGCAGATGTAGCCAAGGACACTGGTTGTCAGTGTCTCAGGCAAAAATACCGCATTTGGTTTTGCCTGGTTTGGCCATATTGCTGTCCTTTAACAGGTTTGCCACTACAGCAGACTGCTATAAAAATCATGTGTGTATTTTCACCACTGCTAGTTTAGGAGAAGCTTTCAGTTTTCTTGTTGTAAATGAAACTAGCCAATAGCCTTTAAACTAAGGGTTTTTTTTTTTAACAAAGGGAATGCCAACAGAAACCTTTTTAAAATACTCAGCTTTCGGAAACAAGGACCTCTAGGATGTGATTTATGCACGGCCCATGAATGCAGCTCCTACGGCCACTGCCAGAATTCGTGCCTGAGGTCTATTTTGCTGTGGCACTCCCTGGAGAGAGTGTGAGAGAGAGGGTGTGCACCTTAAGGATCTTTGTCTGGGGGAGAAAGCTTTCCAAAGAAAGAGTAAGAGCGCTCAGTGGGGGGATTTTGAGGCTGGACCATCCATAGATGAGAAGAAAACCAGTCAGAGGAAAACCAGCTGAGACCTGTTCATCAGTTCTAACTGCGGCTGGGAGTGCAAAGAGAACGCGGATCCTATGGCAAGGGCCATGCTGTTTCAGAGGCAGAGGTCAGGATCTCTGTACAGGTTGATGCCGCCTCGTGAGCACCACACACTCAGTTTCACAGAGCAGAAATCTGATGGAGATGCTCTATGGCTCTGCAGAGCCTTTCACTCGCTCAGTTCCTTTCTCCGACAGATACAGGGATGATGACATGACAGGGAGGATGGCATCTGGATGGCATCTGGAATGGAAAGACTATTCCTTATGGCAGGCCATCGTGAGGACAGCAGGATCAGCACTGAGTCCATCCTAAAGATTCTAACAGTGACAGAAAGCAGCCTGATAAATAAGCACAGTGAAATTTCAGCTAGTTCATAGCAGTAAAATTAGCTGCTGTCGACATATGTCAGGTTGAACATGGGTATTTAAGAACATTTTCAAATTTAGTGAAAGTAATATGCTGTACCTAGGTTTCATGCAAGTTTCACAAATACGTTTCATTTTATCTATTTTCAAATAGGTCAGAAAGATAGTTTCTTTTTAAACAAATCCTGCAGAGAGCAGAGAGCATTGTTAACTTGGACCTAAACACTGAAGTTTGACTGAGAAATGTGAAGTTGTAGCTTTTGATCTTCACTCATAGATAATAATCAAGTAATGGAAGAAGTAGCAACCTTGGAAAAAATTCTGTATGTGGATATAATTTCTACTGAAATGACAGTTTTTAATGCAATGTGGGTCTTTAGTACCATTCAAGCCTCTTTTCTTGACACTGTTCCAGTACTGAAAACGGTAGAAAAAGGAAACTGGCGTAGGCGAAGGGAGCTGAAGCTTTTAAGAAGAATACGAGAAGAGTAAGAAAGAGGGAGATTCCTTTTAGCAAAGCGAGAGCACTGCCCACAGCTGGGACACGGGAAGGCTCCTGGGAGAGCTCTTGGGGCCCCCGGAAAGGCAGGGAGCTGTGGCTGTGTCACCTGCTGCTTACGGTGGGAGATGGACTTGGAATACGAGGGTGCCAAAATTCGTTATTCGATGTTCGTCAGATGCTTGATGTCTGCCTTGTCCAGACAAATACTTCTGTGATTTAGTGCAACCGAGGATTCAGGTGGGCTGCCAAATATCTAAGCATCTTTATGTATAGCCTGCAGAGACTCCTCTCCTCCATCCCCAGTCCCCTCCTGTCCCAGGCAGACTGTTTGTACAGGACTGCAGGAGAGGGAAGGAGGAACGCTCTGCAGGTGTGCGGAGGATGCTTCTCCGGAGTGGGGCTTCTTTTCTAACACGTTACTGGTAAAAACCATCTTCCACAATTCAAGTGTTGGTGAATTTGTGAGTGTGCTTTTGCTTTTTTTAAACACTGCAGCTGTTTAAATGCTACCCTGTTATATTAAATTATTTCAGGTTTGGTTTCAAAATGCTCGAGCCAAATTCAGACGGAACCTCTTACGTCAAGAAAACACAGGGGTGGATAAGACTTCAGACTCAACACTCCAAGCAGGAACCCCATCAGGTCCTGCCTCAGAAATATCCAATGCCTCCATGAGTCCATCCAGCACTCCCACTACTCTAACGGACTTGACTAATCCTACTATGCCTACTGTGACATCTGTCTTGACGTCAGTGCCCGGAAGTCTTGAGGTTCACGAATCTCGAAGTCCTTCACAGACAACTCTTACAAATCTTTTCTGATGACTCTTTCTTAATAATTTCTTTAAAAAAGAAATTATTCTTAGTTGAAATTCCAAGTGTATTTTAATAGAGGCTTTGAGCAGCTGACTAACCACAATTAGGATCTCTCCTAAAAAAACAGAAGGAAACGTAGTGTTCTGGTATGATGGAGTATGGACTGAAGAATAACTTGGAAGATCTATTGCAACACAACATTTGTGTAACTGTACAGTTTTGTGGACTGAGCAAGGGAAACAGCAATTAATTTAAGTTGGCTAAAGCTTCTGTATTTTCAAAGACTGCCATGTGCCTTATATACTGTTTTATCTACATATTTGGATTCCATGTCCACTTCTCTCTTTTCTCTCTGTATATTTATGACCAGGGCAAAAATGTTAAGAGTTTGTTACTTTGAATAGTCCTAAGCCTTTCATTGGTCGCTTTGTTGTTTTAGAATTTTAAGGTCGAAGTCTGTTCGAATACCAGAATTTGTAAAATCTAACCAGTAATAAAACCACTTATGGAAACTACTTGGTAATGGCTGCGGTTACGTTAACATTAGTGTCACATTCAAGATAGGCTGATTGTATTTAAAAGGATTAGAAAACTACACTTCAAACACAGTATCTGCCTAGGATAAATTCTAGATCTGATGTCTACGTTCCTCCTGTTCCTGAAGTATATATGGTTGAGCAATCCAGCCTGTACAACAGTCTAAGTATCTTCAGTAGAGAGAAATAAATAACTGTTAGTTGCAGGTAGAAGTTATCAGATATTGTTAAAATTCCAACAGAAAAACAGTACTCAATTTTGCTGCGTGAGAGAAACTTGACTTTGGCCAGCATTTACGGAAACCGTCTTGCTTTTGTGCAAGTGGTGGCTGGTCCCATTCCGTGGGGGAGACGAGTGGGTACCCGATGGCTGGGCAGCCCCCACCGGGCCGTGACAGAGGTGGGCACTGGGTGGTATTTTCCCTAGCAAAAAGACAGGAGTATTTCAGGATATTTCACAACACTGGTGGGCAAAGTTGAGGCAAAATTATGTTTTATAAAATCACAGCCTTACATTTTTTGTAATGCTTTGAAGGAATAAAAAGCCAAGGAAGACTATGATACTAATTAAAGTGGTTATTCCTTTAATGATCCTGGACCTTTCAATACAATTGAACTCCTTCTCTCCCCAAAATCTGTGCAGAATATAACTCATATTTTGAGTATTTTTTTTCCCTATTGTTTTTAAAGACACTTTTCTGTAATTAAAGAAATACCTCAGCAAAGTTTAGCTACGTCTAAGAATGAGTATACACTACGCTGTTTGCCCAGTAGTTTTATAGATTTTGAGTGGTACATACGATGCATATGGTTGTTCCTTTTCAAACCTCTTACAACCAGCTTATTCCAGTCAAACGTTAGGCTGTGTGTGGCTAGCTCTCTAAAACTAATCTCTCCTTCCCATTGGATCAAAATTGCTAAAAGTTTATTCCAAATAAACAGGGAGATAGGTGCTAGATTTGTGTTCTTTGCCCTTTTCACTGCCCTGAAGATGATTTAGTAGGCCAGACTCTTTGTTAAGAATGTTTTGGTTTTAAAAGTGCTAGATTTATTCAGCTTTCTCAGCTGAAAATTTGCCGTTCTTGTTCAGGCCAAATTCCTGTCGAGATCAGTGGAGATCTCAGAGCATGAGGACTGTGGGATAGAAATGCTGACATAATTAGGTCATTTATTAACCTTTTTTACACTTCAGCTTAAAAAACCCCACAGGTGAGTTATCTGAAAAGCAAGATAGTCTTAAACCCCCCATAACTAGCTAAGACCTGTGAAAGGGATTAGGTTCTGGTCACTAACACCAATAGGCTAGCGTGGCTCATTAAGTTTATGCACAATGATGAAACATTAAAAAAAGGTAATTTGGGTTGAATTCCTAACTGTTACAGGTTTGTCCAATATATTTTTCCTCATAATATAAATGTCTAATAAGGAAATTGTGCTGGCTAGTGGACTGTAAAAGAGAACACGTCCGCCTTTCAAAGAGATTCAGACAGAGAGGTTCTGCTGTGTGTAATGGTTTGTTCATTGTCAATTACCTTGGAGATTTTATTTTTTTTACATGCCTAAGCTGGATCTTTTCTTCATTTAAAAGGCAATGTTGGTCCAATGTTAAATGGATACAGCCCGTAATTAAAACCCCTGTGTGTTAACCTGTAAACAGTTTTAAAAAACTGAATCCTGAATTCTTAAGTGTTACAGCAAATGTAGCAGATAACAATTCACATGGTTCTTTAAAATTGCAGTGCTATTATTTGTGATCCTGTATTCTAACTACCTGAATCTGCACGGATGGAAATACCTTTCAAATCAATTCTCAATATTGCCTTTTCAAATAACTGACGTTTATGAAGGGGAATACTCTCGTGTTAATCTTATCTAAAACCTATAAGAGACAATTAGAAAAATTGTCTGGTTTAATCAAATCAGGGATTTTGCATATAAATAAGAGACAATATTCTATGTAGGGTCTTTATGTAGGTGCATTAGGATTCACTTACTGGCTCCAATGACCTATGTTGTCCCCATGACTGTTTCAATCCTGTGGTATTGTTTGGTCGTTTAGAGCTTGTTGGTTTTGAATGCTGTACATTTTTTTACTACTGCAATCCTAATGTTTCTTCACATACTTGTACAGTTCCACATTTGATGTATTAGTCTGAAATTCTGTTAAAAACATGAACAAAAATGGAAATGATATTTCTTTGGAAGTGTATTTTTACTGTATATCTAATTTGAACTAGTTGAACATACTTCTTTACATTTTGCATGATAGGTGTGTAGTTCATTTTTTAATTATGAAAGAGACTTAAGAGTAACTTAGAATGAGAATATAATGAAACCTATACAAATATGGAAAATACATACAATGATTTGCTACTTTTTGACTCAAGAAACTTTTTGAAATACATTTTACTTAGTTTATTTAAGATAATGCAGGTATTTTGTCTTTGAGTTCATACATAACAGAGTCTTTCACACTTAGAACAACCTTCAAGTCACCTTGGGACCCGACAACACACTGGGTTGTTCTTGTCAAGCAAAGAGAAAGAATATTTAATTTTAAGAATGCTGAATAAATATATTTTGATCTATAGTAGAGAGGGATAGCATCACTGTAAGTGATATGTAATCACAACTTAAAATTCATTGACACTGTTAGTTACTACATTTTATAAAATTTATTTTTCATTCAAATTATCCAAGTTTGGGAAGAGAAAACTAAGGATCATTATACTAATGAGGAAGCTGAATGCCTGCCCTGGCAGCAAAAGTCAATTTATCAAATACACTATGGATGGAGAAAGTACCTCCAGGATATTTTGGTTCCCAGTCTTCCCTTCCTAGTAGTTAAAAAACCCTGCATAGTTAGAGCACTTTCCTATAACCATTACACAATTTTGTCATTTGGAAGGTAAAGACGAAAGCTGAGATACCCCTGATAATAATCTTCATGTAAAGGAAAAAGAATTAAAAAACCCCAAATCAAAATAACAATCAGGCTTCAGACTGGGGCATGGTGACAGCAAAGACATCCAGGTGACTAAAAGCGGTTCCATGTGTACATGCTTATGGTCTTCACAGTGACTTAAAACTGCTTGGAAGGAGAGATTTTAATTGCAAGTAAGTGAATTACGATGTTTTTTCTATTTCAGAAAGCCAGGACTAATTGCATAATTCTGTTGCCTTTTTTTTTAAATTAAATTTGATGTAAGTTGCCATTAGAAAGGATCATAAGCTCAAATATAGTGGGAAGAGATAAGCCTAGATGTTTTAAGAAGGGCTTTTTTTTCCCCTTTTCTATCCATCTTTTTTAACCCTGGTTCTCAGCTTCTACAGCGTGCATCCTCCAAGCAGCTGAACGCTTCTGTGGAGCTTTTCTCCTACCTCTGCAGGAATTTATCCCTTCTGAATAAGGAGGATTTAAACCATTCCTGGTTGCAATTAATGTATCCATAGCCAAAATAATAATCTGTAAAATGAACTTCCTATGCATTTCTGAGATGGCTTTGACCCGCATTTGAAAAGGCTACAGGTGGAGTGTGTGTGCGCAACCCGTCCGGTTCCCGTCGGCAGCCGGGGTCTGGATGGGTGTGAGATCCTTGTGCACCCACCTCCTGGTGCACACAGCCGTGCAGCCGCCTGTTACCCGTGTTTCTGCTTTCCAAGGTTATAGTATCACACCTCCCTCTCCAGACCTTCAAGTCCTTTCTGTCTCTTCCTCCGAGCTGATCACAACTCTGCTTAACCCCGTACTCCCAACGGCTCCCTCCAACTCTGCAGCATCTTTGCTTAAAAAATGACGTGTTGCAAAGCTCAGATGGGGTCTGCTCCCTCCCGTCCCTGGCACTTAAGGCTGGTGGGTCTCTGCTCCGATCTGTCACTACCCACACAGGCAGCAGGGGCTGTACAGAGCATGGTCCGTTCTCATTCTAATTACGGAGAAGCAAAGGAATATATACTGGATTCCTGCTCTACAGTGAATAGAAATGTGCATTAGGGGTATGTTAGGACTGGCAAATGGCTGCGAGGGGGGACTCAAGAGGGTGTATTTCTGACAGTGGCTCTGAAGACGAGCAGCAGAGCGGCTGGGCTCTGGGTGCTCAGGTTTCCACTCCCACTGGTGGAGAGACAGTCCATAGCTCATTGCAGGCTTTAGCTGGGACACTTAAAGGGATGTGGGAAGTGAAGGATCACGTTTGACTCCATCTCAGCATTAGGTGAGTCCTCAGTAATTTGTCAGAAAAGTCCCCGCGGGAAAGATGGCTGCACGGAACGGCAGAGTGATGCTTTTACAAGCAAATATGCTGCTAATTAGCGTTTATCCCCCTGTTCCGCGGTGCAGCACCGCTGGGAGGGCATCTTTATGGTCTGCATGTGCTTGGTGGGGTAAACATCCCTGCAAATGGTCAGTGAGCAAGCTGAACTCTGGGGGAACGGCAGAGAAACGAATAACATATATTTGCAATTAACTGTAATAATTTACAATTGTAATCAATATCCGTGTCTCATTTTGCTGGCATTTCTTATTTGGCAAGCTGTGTAAAAAGTCTTTCAGCATTTGGGGTGTTACAGAGTCATTTTCAGGTTTTTTTACTGGAGCCCGGGTTGGCTCTGTGCCCCGTCGGGGAGTATTGCTCGAGCTGCATCAGCCGTCCTCTGCTACTTTCCCGAGTTAAAAAAGCATCAGATGTGAAACGGCAGTTACAGAAAAGCCCGGATCTCCAGCTGGGTTTAGCGGGACGTTTGATTGTTTTACAGGGAGCTCTCTCTCCCCGTGTGATGTGCAGCCAAGGTGGGACCCGTGCCGTCACGGGGCTGTGTCCAGGGTTTGTCACAGGAATGGGCTCTGGCCACAGGGGGTGGCGAGCAGAGCCACCAACGAGCAGTGCCTCCCTGCACGCAAGGGAGAGAGACCCCAGCCTCAAAAACTGAAACAGGACTAACAGAAATGTACATAACTGCCATTGCTGCTACAGCCCTTTATAGTAACTAAGCCCGTGCTGCTTCTCTCCATCCAGCCCAGCAAAGATAGAGTTGGGTTGGATCAAGACCATGAATGGCATTTATCAGCTTTACAATATATATATATTTTTTCAAGGACTAGATAAAAAGATAGACCGGGCACTTCAGGGATTTCTGATCAGATTAATATAATGTCGGCAGATTTTTCTGGCCTAACAGCTGGATCTCTGTAGCAACCAAGCTCCGTAAGTGTTTTGGGGTTTTTCGTTGTGAGCAAAGCACAGTACTTCACCTGCGCAACCTGGCGGCCGTGAATTCACACCCAGCAATATCACGTTGCACGCTGATGCGTAGACCCTGCAAATTACAATTATTTCCTGAGAATATCCCTTCTGTGGAAGTTTTACTTTTGTTAAAAGCAGGCATGGATCTATTTACACAGCTTGTTTACTTGGCATTATATTGATTGTAAAATCCAGCACTTACCAGAAAGTTAAATTCTTGCAGTAACCTCTAGAAAAAAGAACTAACTAAGGAGAATTAAAGCAACTTCTTCCACCCACTGCATTGTTTATCCCAGTACCTATGAAATAAAGTAATGGAACAGCTAAAACAAGAGGCACAGGTATTTGGAAAGTGTTATGCAACTCGATGACCTGGTTTAATTGATAAATATCAGCAATGACTTTTTCCAGGTGCATACAGATTACTGGGTAATTAGTGTTAGGAAGCCACAACGAATTTGCAGCACGGCAACCACAGAAATAGCCACACATTTTTCTTCCAGTGACACAGAACTACCCAGGCCGTTACCCATCCACTGCACAGTAATTACTCGGTAATTTAATGTTCTTTGGTTACTGTTCAAAAGCAGTGAGAAGATACTCATGCTCTGGTAATTTAAAGTGTTCCTAGGAATGGGGTTTGAATTTCCATGAGCACATTGGTCCAGTAAGGAGCAGCTACGCTACAGAGCTCTAATCCGTTCCTGTTGGCTGAAACCTTTACTGGACAGAGACAATTTCTTCCCCACACAGAGCTAAAAACCCAAATTCTCCCAGTGGCTCCCCATATATAGATCTGACAGATCTTACTGGCTCTCCTTAAAGACTAAAGGAAGAAATGAGTCCAAGAGGCATGTTTATGTTCTTATCAGCTCCGCTCTGGGTGAATTTACAAGATAAATCTGGCAGCTGTGGTAAACCCTGTTTGGCTGAGCGCCTCTGGCCCAGGCAGCCCCTGTGCCTCTGGAGCTACCCAACAGCTCTGGTAGCTCCACTGTAGCATGTCACACCTTCAAAATATTGTTCAAACCAGGTTTTTGCCTAACTAACATCAAACGGAGTGATGTGGTCCATCTGCTTCGCCCTGGCACACGGGACGTGCAGATGTGAGATCAGCGGGGACAGGTTACAACAGTTTTGTTCTGATTACAGCCTCCAGCCTCTAGAAACTGCTTTTCCACCAACTATTTCATTTGCCTTTTCACATCATTTCCACATGTTTGATCACTCATATTTTGCTCTCCTTGTTCTGGAAATGAAGGCTAACAAGAGATGCTCTATAAGACAGCTTTGCAGCTGTGACTGAGCAAGAAGCTGATGGCAAGATAGTCTGGGCGAAGGTTCTGGGAATGCAGGGAAGAACAACTTCTGAAAGGCCAGGGCTGTCACCTGCGGACAGATAAGATGGCAAACAAGACATTGCTTGGACCAAGTCCCCAAAGACTTCTCGTCTCTTGCACCCAAGGGTTCTGAGAACTTAACAGTTGTACGAAACTTTTTGAGGCAGAAGAACACTTTTTTGTCATTACTTTTGTGATTATTCTACATGGGCAGTTTCAGCTTTTTCAAGCTGTAGATCCCCAGAAGGTCTTCTACTGGAGCTGTAGCCTGTTGTCTGGTGGATTTAACCCCGCTGACCACAGACTTGCCTTTATTAGTTCACATGCACAGATCCCTTAGAAGTAGCTCAAAAGCTTTTATATCCATTTTTGTTACTGTATGATCTGCCCGTTTCTGGAGAAGCCGGCAGACGAGTGTGTGCTACCCATGGACTCAGGAGATCAGATGTTTCATACCCGTGAGCTTGTGCGGCTCTTTGAAAGGAGGCTCTTCCCCTCCAGCGCTGTCTGCAGTGCTCACTTTCATCTGGGCAGGGTTTGGAAGAGAATTCTTGGAGCGGGCGGCTGCCCTGGCCAGCTGCTGACGCCTTTTGGAGCTGATATTATGCTTCAAGAAATCAATCATGGGTATTCCTACCGTCTCCTTCAGTCAGCCCTAATTAATAGAGACCCAGACTTTCTCCATTTCATATGCACTTGGCACTGACTCCTAACGCTTCACCCAACACTAAATGACAGCAGAAGTCACGCTGCAGCCTCTGCTATTCGTGTTACAGAAATAAGCTGTACCACACACGCTCTGAAAGCCTTTTTTAACGCAATGAAGACCATTTGTGGCCTTCATTTATCTTCGTGCCTTTTCCAGCTCTACCCCTATTGTGCCTACAGAATTCAGGAATCCATTTCAGATCAATATAAGAGCTACACAACGTGCTTTTCTGCCATTCTTTACCCTTTGGTTCCCCAAGTGCAGGCAGCTCCTACTCAGGTTTTGTGTTCATGCTCTTTTTCTGCCGTTCCGTTTTGTCCCAGAGGTTATAGCTTGTGCCCACCAACACCCATGGCCACCGATTCTCCAGTCCCTTCTGGCTATTCCAGCACAAAAGAGGGATCTGGGAAAAGACATTGGCAGTTATTTGTGGAACCACTTTCTCCCCACAAAACAGCTCCAGCTCCTGGGGATCCAAGTTTGGAGTGAAAGGTGCGTTGCTGCCACTCACGTGCAGATACCGTTGCTATCAGAGGGCTCAGAAAAGATGGAAAGCCAGGCTGCTTTTACATTTTACAAGATCTGCCTAAAAATAGAACCCATTTTAATCCCACAATTATATTGGAGGTGAGGGCATGTGTTAAAAGGAAGAATGTGTTTCTGGCAGGACTCCAGGTATTTCTGTTCTTTTCATTTTCCGCCTGTTGGTTGGAGCAGAGACCAAGGCAGGGCTCCCACCTCCTGCTTCCACCACGGACACTACTTGACTCTGGAGCCACCACATGGAGACTGCCCAGAGGTTACCCAGCTGTATGTGGAGAAAGGGCTTTGAAGTTCACGAGCGGTCGGTGCTAAGTTAGAGTCAAATGCATGTCAGTGCAAAGTGGAAGTCACTACATTTCACTTGGAAAGCCATGAGAAAATGAAGGTACAGCAGCTGAATGTGTGTGTACCTCTAGTGTCACCTTCTGAGTCCCAACTGCTGCTTGGCCAAGCTGTGCTGACAGCAGGAGACCCTGGAAAATGGAAACCAGAAACCATTGCACGTTGATTCCGGAATTTGCACGATACACAAGGAGGCACAACTCAGCCCTGTGCAGCAAACTCGGGGGAATTTGTACCGGCTGGTGCTGAAGGAAATCATCCTTTCCCAGGAAGGAGCCAGTAGATCACAGCATTTGGCAACTGCAGATGAGGAACACGGGCCTGTGGAAAACTAAACACAGTCAAAGCAGGTAAGGCTGAGAGCATGAGAAATCTATCCCTTCTCCTTCCCTGAGGGACAGTAAAATTCCTGGGAGCTTTACAACTGAAAGAAGGTAAAGATACATTTCTATATAAAAATCCCTGAAAGACTGTTTGGGAAGAACAGCGGGCCCAGGGGTCAGGAGCGCGGGATTGCCGGGATGAGGAGGAGTTACGCCAGCCCTGATCACCGGTAAGGCTTTGGGTCTGAGGAACCACTTCAGGTCCGTACAAGTCAGGGAGAGAACAGCCATGGACGGCGTGTGCAGCGAGGCTCACACATTCCGTGCTGAGCAACCGCTCGGCTTCCCAGCCCTTGTTAACCGAAGGCAGAAGCCGGCAAGGCTGTGTTGGAGGGCTGAGCGTTTCCTTTCACACTTCCAAGCTTTCTGTCAGGAATTTGAAGGAGACAAACCCGGGCTATTACACTTGTAATACACTTGTATTACACTTGCCTTTGTACCCAAAACTGCTCTTTGCTACCGAAAGCTGGCTCTCTTCATTAAATGTATTTACTTCGCAGTAGCTCTGTTGTTACGTATGAATAATTAACACAGAAATATGTCACTTGCTGCACGAGCGCCGCGTGTTTCTGGCTGCCCGAGTTTCCAGCCCTACAAAGCCTGTGACGGGAAACTGTAAACCCCGTATCTCATTTTACAGAGTTTAATTTGGGGCATGTTTCTTATCTTGGTGTGTTACCTGACTGTTGAAAGTGACAAAAACAGATGCCATAAAATGTAGGAAAAATGCAGCTGGACTGAACCTCAAGCATTAACAAAGCATATTCCCTTGATATACACTAATCTTATACCTTCAAAACCAGGAAAGATTCAGTTAAACTCACAATCGTTTTATAGTCTCTGTAGAACCATAGAAGCTCAGGGATCCTTTGTTATTCCTCCATAAAGAGGAAAGTTATAGTGAATGTGCCCTTCTTAAGTCGGGTGTTTTTAAATACTAACATTTATTGCTCTGCAGTTTCTCTTTAATGTGTGCGGAGAGAACAAGAAAACACCTACCTGCACGGGCCTATTTTTAGAAACAATAAAAGAGTCCTCTGCTAATAAGGGGTTACCTCTTTTGCCATTTGCATAGCTGATCATTGTTAATGATCCAGTTAACAGGATTCATTAGGGAGGCTGAAAGTCTTGCGGTATTACCGTACGTGGTCTGCGGCGCTCGGGAGCGCAGCACGTGGCCGTGTGGCTGTCACGGCGCTGGGAAAGCCCCCTCGGTTGGACACACACAACAGTGCCCTGTTTGGGTCCCACGTGCCAAACCTGTCCACCCCTGCCTTTCTATGGATTTACAAACAGGGACTAACGTGGCCCAGCTGCAGCAACTTCTTCGGGTTAACACTATATCCCGATTCTCTCCCCGCTGAAGCACAGCCTTCCCAGAGCCCCAGTTTTGGGCTAACTCTGCTCCTTTCCAGAGGCACGGTGCCGGGAAGTGAGCTGATGCTCAGGATTCATGACATTTGGATATAGTAAGAACAAGAAGAAAATAGCTAAATAACATCAGAGCCCCTCTGCTTTATTCTCCTCACTGCTTTTGGACACAGATTGAGACTAAAGGCACTGCTCTCCAGCACATAATTCTAGGGTTTTTATTAGGTGACTCCCTGGTCAGCTCTGTTGAGTGGCCAAAGGCCGTTACCAGGCAGCCGCTGGCCCGTGGTGGGTCCGCACTGTGCAGAGGCAGAAGAAGCCAGACGGGTAATCGCCGTGTCACCCCACGCTGTGTACTGCAGGAACACCCAAAGAGCCTCAAGAGTTTCCTCACCATCTAAACCAGGCAGGACCGTCAGTCCCAGGCTCCAGCCGCAGTACATCTGGTTGCACGCAGCATCTCTTAAAGAAATGCAGCTTTGCCTGTGTCTTCCCGGTGAGGGAGCACTAATGAAAACTGAGTTTAATTTTACTTGTCTTTGATTTGGCATCTGGATTGTCAAAGCATTACATTAAGTCGTCCCCAAGTAAAGGTTTTCTGAATATAGTAAAAAAGGGTAAAAGTATTACCAAGATATTAGTCATGTTTTCGCAGAGCTCAGCCATACAGCCGTGTGTAGGAAACACTTTGCTTGCAAGCTGAGCCCTGTGCATCTCGCAGGACATTAATGCAAAACTGGGAGAAATCTAATCTTAATCTTCTAGAGACTGAAACACTGATCTAACATGTCATGCCCTGTCATCACCTGTTGCTAAGGGTTGAGATATTCCCAGTGTTGGAAGGAGGCTGTGAATGAGGAGTGCATTTTGATGACTGCAGAGGAGGGAGAGTCTCAGGAACCACTGAAGATGCTGCTGTTTTATTGTGTGTGAAACACACCTGACTGGAGGCAGCGGATCAGCAGAGGCAGCCTGAGGTGCATGCACTGAAAACATCTCCTTTGGAGCTGCTGACACATTTAGCAGCTGTCAGTCAAGGAGAAGAGCTGATCCTCTCGGAACAGACCTCCTCACAAGCCATTGCTGCAAAGGCCTAAAACACAGCTCCTTCCTCAGCGTTCCCTTGTCCCACATCGAGCATCTCTTTCAGATCCATATTCCCCTTACTTTCCTCTTATCATCTTTTGAGCGCTGCTGTCTGGCTCCCACCCGCCACCTCCCCAGTGCCACCTGCTTCTCTCCCTTCTCTTCCTCTCCTCTGGGCCTTTCCCTTCTCTCTGCTCCCTGGAGGAAGGCAGCGCCGCCGGCACATTGTTCCAGGTCGCTCCCCCAGGCTGATGGTTGCAATCACAGCCTTCCCTTGCATCACCGGCACCGCTGGCACCGCACCGTGTGCTTCGCTGACAGAAACAAAGCCAGAAGGTAAGGGCAGGCCCGAGAAGCAAGGAGCCTCAGCAGGCCAACGCATCCACAGCAGAAAAGAAGCAGAGACACAAGCTGAGAAGGAGACAGAGGGCTTTGAGGACAGCCAGGGCCAGAGAGCTGGAGCAGCACAAGCCTGGAAGCAACGGCAGGTCTCTGCGCCTACAGAGGGAAAGGGACAGCAAAGCAGAAGTGATGGGAAGAGTCACAATGCAGTTTTTCACACACCAAACATCCGTCTTGCCATGAAATTCCACCAGCAGCTCAGCTTCTGCTGTAGAAGTGGGGCTGAGGTGCTCCTGTCACCTAAACTTTGTTGAGTGTCTATGGATTGCAAAGTCTTCTGGGTCCTCTGTGTGCCCGGGCAGCTGGCACAACCTGATCCCGCTGACAGACAGAGGGTCCTGGCACCTGCTACCGTGGAAATTAGTGGTATTGACATTATTAGTACTTCTATTACTGTTGTTAATGATAGTGGCGACCTAATAAACAGTTTCCTGTGCTGTCTGGGAAATGGGGACTCTATTCCTATGGATTTTATGCCAGGGACTGGGAATTACAATTCCCACGTGCCCAAGATTTCTGTTCAGACTGTAATGAACCGCATCACCCCGGGCATTTCAGACAAGCCCCAGCAGAGCGTTAAAAGGGCACCTTCGCTGGGCTTGGCCTGGGGACTGGGACAGCTCGGAGCACCTTCAGCTCCAAACAAGATCTGGCAACAAACTCACACGAGTTCCTCCTGAGCCCTCACACATTTGGGCACAGTCTCCAAAGAGCCTGCGGGTACGGGAGTAGCACGGCATCACCTGGACAGCCTCCTCTCTGCTTCCCTCGTCCCCCAGGGAGGGAGTTTGAGCAGGGCTGAGTCTCCTGGACATCTCCAGGTACCAACTGCTCCTGCACTACTGCATCTGCAGGTTCCACCCCTCATTACAGACCGGGAGAAATGAGTAACTTCTGAAGCACACACCGTTACCCAGGTTCAGGGGAGATCCTTGGCAAAACTTTATAGGGGCAGACTGTAAACTCACCACAATACTAAGCCATGTATAGGCTCAAAAGGCTGTCAGTCCTCCTGATCAATGAAAAGCAGTTAGCAAACATGACATGCTGTAAAGCAGTGTCACACGAGAGGTCCCAGTGACCAGGGAACGTCACCCAGTCAGGGCTCCAAGAGATGTGGCCTCATGCTCAGAGAGGATGGGACAGAAGGGGCTCCCAGGACATCTGCTGGAGAGGTTGGTGACATCGTCTGGCAGCAGAAACTATGGCCACGATTAGAAAAATTGCAAATGCACCACCACTGTCCGGTTGTCTGCAGTGAACAGAACAGAAGCCCTTCCCTTGGGGATTACTGAGAAGCGGACTTGACAGACCAGCAGAAGATGCGTCCCAAGCAGGCAGCTCTGGGGCTGCAGCACGGAGTCGTGGTCTGAGGGTTCCCTGACCTGGAGAAAGGCCAGGGGCACCCCCTCTCTTGCAGCACGCCCTTGCACAGAGTGTGTAAACTGTGTGTAGCAGCATCTCCTCCCGTGTGTGTGGGGAGCCAGCAGAGCCCAGCAGAAGCACTGAAAGGCTCTGAGAAGTGGGGGCTCGGCGTTTAATTACAAGTGTAGTGCTTGCTCTCTCAGCCCCACCCACATGCCATTTCACGCCTGATTTCTTCTCTGATTTCTTTGGGGAAAGAGAGGGAATTCGAGTGCATGTAATTTGGGTTAACAAGACGCATTATACGCAGCCTCATTCTTGTAAAAACTTTCACAGGGAAATCACCCAGCCCATGGAGAGAAAAAGTTCTCTCCTTATTGTAATTTTTCCAGGGCTAATCAAACTCTCCCCGTTCTCCTATTGATCACAGGGAAGGTTTGATTTTCTACCGGTTGCCTAGTTAAGGTACAGTAGCTGTTGCTTGGCTTACTCCATGCTGTGAGTACAACAGAGATCAACCCTCCATTTCTATGCTCCTTTTTGTCCCTTTCTTAGACCCTTTTTCCTTCAAAGCTCACCTGCCTTCTGCTTTTGTGGTGCTCTACCTGCATTTTGCCTTCTCCTATATCCATTGAGTGACAAAAGGTGAAAAGCTGGGCTTATACAATTAAAATTGTTGGACTAAGAATGGGAAAAAGCAAAAATCCAGAACAGGTTTGAAAACAGGAGGCAAAGGAAAAGTTAGATACGAGTGTGGCATCACCCAACAATACGGACAAAAAGGCTGCGTGTCCGGCACCTGCGGGTGTTACCAGCATAAACTCCCTCCAGCTTGGGCCAGTCATTGTAAGGTACGAGCCCTTCGTGGTGCTGTGTGTCCAGAGCCGCCGGTGAATGCGCACCATCTAATCCTGCCTTTATTGCCATATGCTTTATAGTCTCCGCAGCTTGTCTTCCTGCGCGAGGCAAAGCATCAGTCTCCGTTTCAAGGTGCAGTTCCCGTCCCTCTGGGGGACAAGCTGTGTGTGCCAGCGCACAGCAAGGAGGCAGGGAACGGCGACACAAGAGCAGCGTGTGGAGAAAGGTGCGGGCTTTGCTTTGCCTTCCTGTGCACGGGTTTCTTTGGATGTGTTTTTGTGTCCCTTCAAGTCACTTGGGAGTTTAGGAGAGCCAGAGAGAATAGCTTTTTCTGTCATTATTTGATAACCAATACAGTTCCCTTTGACCCTCTCCCCTCTTCCCAAAAAAGAAAGACCAGCTCAGCATTGTGTTATTTTTCAAAGCCTTTACAAATTAAGACAGTAACATGGAAATCCTCGTTGGGTTTCAGTTCATACTTCCTCCCATGCTGGGCTGGAACGGGGATTCTTTTGTGATGGCTGTGCTGCTTATTTTTTTTAAACCTCCTGAATTTGGCACACTGCCCTACTTTATTTTCTTTCCATTCTCTAGTGCTGCTCCCATTGGGAGGCTCATTCGCTTCTAATGCATGGTGTTATCTTTTGCAAGTTGAACTCTAAATCCCTGTGTTGTTTTTCCTTGCTTGTTATTCAGGTGCAGGGAATGTTAATGATGTCTCTTTGGCTGGCGGATGCTCTGGCTATGTGGCTTTAATTATTTCTATTAATGTGTTTTATAAAATAAATTACAGACAAATGTAGATTTTAACTACAACTTAGAGATGGCACAACTTCACAATCTTTCATTTGAGGGTAAAATGCACAATAACATCTTCCGCAGCAAGAGGATGTTCACAGGTGTGACTGGGAGAAGCTTCGCTGAACCAAAACCTTCAAAACTATAAACTGACACCTGATAAGGCAGAGGGACGGGGAAGGGGAGAGGGAGAGGAGCAGGGGATCTACAAAATAACTTGTATTCAGGGTCAGCGAGCACTGCTCCTGCTCAGGGACCTCTGCTCACGGCAAGGAGGAAACTTCCATGTGCAGCACCCAACAGTGCCCATCCACAATCCTCAAATTGGAGATCCAGAGACCTTATAAAGAAAAGATCCAAGTTCTCTACTTGTCCCTGGTTCAAGATACCCTGAAAACCTCCTAAAAACTTCTCAGCAGCTCAGGAAAGCCAGGGTATGGGTTTTTTTTCACAGTGGGTCTGCTCACCGAGCTCCCTGACCATCCTCCTCACCACGGCTGCCGTTCCTGAGCCTGTGGCTTAAGTCTACAGGCGCCAGAGGAGCTTGTTATGGCTGCAGCAGTACCTGTTTGTGTTGCTCAGCCAATTCGGTCTCTTGTTCCAGCGCTCAGGCCTCCTGGGGGACCTGGTGCCTTGAGCTGTGTTGGCAAAGTGGTGCAGCCTGCACTGACGCTGAGGCAAAGAGGGTCAGCAGAGGGCAGGGCCACCAAGGCTCCTCTGTGGATGCCCAGTCCCTCCCCTCCCTGGCCCGCGACTCGCGAAGGAACCGAATGTGGCCATATGGGGAGAGGGTGCCTGGTCCTGGCTGGAGGAACCGCGTGTTTCCCACAGCCCCCAGGCTCTCTGTGCTCCCCCCCAGCTGGTGGTACTGGGTCATCCCAGCTGGGCAGCAGAGGCAGCTGCCTCTCCACGGGCAAAACTGGAGCGAGCGGCTCTGTGGAGGGCTCTGCAATTGCAGCAGGTCTTTCCAAAGACCCTGTGGGCTCTGGCCATCACTCGGCTTCGGTGCTGAGGCAGATGGGAGGAGGAGAAAGGGACCTGGTGTGGCCGGTGCCAGCGCAGCCCTGCAGTTCTGTGCTCCCTGGTGGCAAATCCCTGCCTGGGGTGGTGTGTGAGGGCTCGGGCAGCGCTGGGCTCCCTGCGAGGACAGATCTGCCTTCCCCGGAGAGATGCCTGGGCTGAGGAGGGAGAAGAAGATACATGTATTGGCACGGAAAGTGGCTGAATTTCTCTGACTACTCTGGACTGAACTGGGATTAGAGGATTTAGTCGAGGAAAATACGAACTAGTGTCTGTAGTTTGTCTGTTTTTTATTGAACCAAGAGTCCCATGTGAGCCATGCAGTAAGTAAGCAGTAAAATCCTCCAACAATGCCTTGAAAACAGTTCTGTCTCTAAACACTGCACCTCTCGGGAGCTGGTTGTGCTCACAATGACTTCCTTCATCCCAGGAGGCCGTGTTACATTGGACAACACACAGCCATTGCCAAAAGTGAATAATTAAGGCTGGGTGGTGCGTGAGTTATTGATGCAACGAGAGGATGCGATGCTGGAAAACAAGCTGATGAGTTTTACACTGGCAAAATCTCCCGGCCGTTCTCCCCTTCCTGAGCACTCGTCCTTCATTTCTATGCAAGAGACATTGTCAGTTTGGGGGATTCTTACCAGGAGCTTGTGAGAGAAATGTTGAAAAGGGATTTTTCCAGGTTGCCTTTCCCACCTTCCTGCTGCATTAGCTGCAGGTGGTGAAGCTGCTGTTTCGGCATTTCTTCTTCAAAAGCTACATCACGTAATATCACTGAGATCACAAGGAGATGAGGAGAAAAATGGCCCTATAGGATTTTTGTTAAAAAAGGATCCATCCATAAAAGATGAAAGGTTAAATTGCTTTTAGAAACACAGCAGCGTTTAAACAGGTGAAGATCCTCGGAAATGGAGTTTGGATTCAATAAAGTAGCCATGCAGAAGGGCAGAAGAAGGCCTTTCTGTGGAGGGAAATGTCACGCTTTAGTGTTAATAAAATGTCTAGTGGTATAATACTAATGATAGCAATCAGGAGCCTTTATTTTTCACCTGGCAGGGCTGGCTCATGTGTGTTTTTTCAAAGCTACCTGCAATTCAGGAAAGAACAAAAAAAGAATCGGGCATGCATTGACTGAAAAATATCACAGTGGAAGAGAAGAGAACCAGACCAGCCCAAGACACCTGAACATTACTGGGGAGATAAAGAGTGCTGCTCCCAGGTGGCAGGACATTTTCTTCCTCAGCCTTTTAGATATTGCCTCTTCACAGCTGTGTTGTAAAGACATCGCAGGAGATTTACAATCCTAAAAGAACACACAATGAAAATGTCAAAGGAAAAGGCAATTGCAAACAATAGTTTTGCTCTGGACTGGCCCCCTCTACATTCTCCTTAGTGGTGGTGGATCACAACGGCAATGAGCACACAGCACTAGCTGCTCTTGCATCTCTTGTATATTTGTTAGGTTTAATGTGCCAGATCTTGGTGGAGCAAAATTTATTCTCTACTTGTACAGATGTCACTTAAAACTTTCTGTGGAGAGAGAGGAAGAATGGAAACATTGGTCTTTCAGGGGCAGACAGTGACAGCGGACAGACTAACAGAAAACATGACAAGAGGTCTAATTATACGTTATCTGTACACACACAAATGGGGAAAAAATCAGTTCTTGCTCAACCTTATTTCCCCACTAGTCCTTCCAGTGCATTACTCACTCTGCTTCTGTCCCGTCCTGGCTAATCTCTCTGTCTGCATCATTAGTCTTATGTATCTCGTTCCTGGAAATGCAACTCACCCCAAAATAAAAACTCCCAAACCTCTCTATACAGCTCTGTTTTGGGTTGTGACGTGCCTGTGACAGTTCCAGTGACTGCTAATAATTCAGCTCTCTAATGCCCTGAAGGAGCTTGTGTTCAGGTAACCACAGAGGGAAGGCAGCAGCCTCACCTCTGGGCTGGAATCCAGCAATTGCCACTCTCTCGATGGCTTTTTTTGCTTTCAAAACCAATTCCTATTCGGGATATGAAAATGCACACCTTTGGCAAGCCCATTACAGATGTGTGGATGAGAATTAAATGTAGCATCCACCAGAGTTGTAACTTCTTGTTAAATACACCGTGAAAAAGGTTTCATTTTTATGGTTGTACCCTTCAACTAAGTGACGTTGTCTTTACTGAAAATTGAGAACTTGTGTAAAAGTACCGATACCTGTCCTGCTAGTCCCATGTACGACGGATAGAAACCCACCCCTGGGTGGTGGTACGTGCATAAGCCGATACACACCTCTGAGCCAGGGTGACAACAGAATGAGGGAAACCAGGGAAAGTGGCACCGAGGGGAGCCAGGTCCCACTCCACCGCTCCCCTGCCGGCTGGCAGGAGGTGTAGGTGCTCCGGTGGGGGTGCTCTGCATCCAGCACCCTGTGGCTCAGCCTCAGCACAGCCTTCATCATCATCACCGCCCCCTCTGCAAGGGCTCGGTGGCAGCGCTGGGACTGAGCGCTGGGAGCGCGGCTTCAAAATGTCATTCCTGACAGCGAGAACCCTGGTGTGTGACACTGCTGTTTGCGGTCGTGTCAGGAACAGCATGGGGCAGCGTGGGGTGGGCAGCCAGAGCAGACGCTCCTCAGAAATGTTTCTGACACATGTTTGGCATGTGCAGAGCTTGCCATCTCTCCAGCGCTCAGATGCTCCGGAGCTGAATGCCAGAGCGTACATCTGGAAGGACGAGGCTGCTGTCTTGCAGAGAACTAATAGGCTGCAGGGACTTTTCTGCTATAAACTCTCCTCTTTGCCGGGCGCAGCAGCTGGCTGGGTTAGCTGTAGCATTAATATTTGTAGCATTAATATTAACTTCAGCGAGGCTCACACAGGAGATGATACACTCCAACCCCAGGAGCCAAGTCTTTTGAACAGTGCTTGCAAGAGGCAGCCACGAGCACTCGCTCCAGTGTTTACTTTAAGAGATTTCTTGACTGTGAATTTGCTGCTCATGCTGGCCCAGAGTGTGCGTTGATGGGGAAGGTGCCAGCTCTTGTCAGTCACTAGTGTTGTCATGAATTAGCAGGGGCCACGCGGGGTACAGCCATACATGTCAGCCTTGTGAATGAGCACTGGAGCAAGATGCGAGAATGTGAGGTCCTGCTAAGACAAAGTACCAGAGAGAAGGAGCTCCCTTGGCACAGGTGCTTGTGGGTCCTGCTCATCCAGCATGTCCAGAGCCCGAGCAGCTTTCCCCCACGTCCCCGTTCTCATCGCTGTGCTGAGCCCTGATGACAGCGTTGCTCCTGCAGGAGCTGTGAACAGGGAAATGTCAATAACTGATGCCAAAAGGACTGATTTAATCCAGGACCCTGTAGTATTTCAAGCTGCTGGTTTTAGCAGCAACAGGCAGCCAGGCCAGGTTGCAGCGGGTGGGAACCGCTGGGATTTTGCACAGGTCTCCCTGGGATCCAAGATCCGCGCTGCCGTCCTGCCCTGGCACAGGAGCCGAGTGGGTTTAACGCCAGTGAAAAGCACCAGCTCAAATGCTTTGGAAAGTTGCTGCTGCGCGGCCCTGGTGCCACTGGGAACCTGCTGGTGTCTGGGTGAGAGGCAGAAACCGGCTGTTAATATTATGTTTTCTCTTTGGTGGAACATCTGGCGTAACGTTCAGGGGCACAGGAGGCGCAAGGGACGGGGCTGGACGGGTGGCGACTGCGAGTGGCCACTTGGGGAGAGCGACGCAATCCCCCCCTCCCAAGTGCGCGGTGCTTTGGGAACTGCTCCCAAGTTCTTTGGGGAAGGGGAAACAGCGGGGAGGAAAATTGTCGCTGTCTGAAGGATCCAGATTTTGGCAGCTCAAAGCCATTTGTGGTGAAAAGCTCACAAAGACCTGTTTGCTCTCAACTAAAATCCTTTGCTCAGAAAAGTGTTTGTTTGCCTGATAGAGCTACTTCTGTCATATGGAGCTGGAGGCTTTGGGGCATATTTTGGCCCGGTGCCCCAGAACACATAGCCCCTATTGAGTTTTACAGCCAGTTAAGCTCTAAATATGTTTCTGTGACAAGCTGACTCACCAGTTTCTTCCACCCCTCCGGCTCTGCCTTTACCAACTTGCATGATTTTGTCACATGCTTTTGGACAATTACTGTTTTTTCTTAAAGCCCAGCTGCTGGAATCAAAGCACTCTATGAGCGTCATGGTTTGGAATCACAGTTTGAGCTTGAGTTACCAGAGGAAAAAAGAGATCTCGGCAGTTATTCTCACTTCTAAATTGTTGATGTTTAATGCCCCAAGTTACTGAAAAGACTGCAAATGCATAATTTTTAAAAGCATGGGTTTATGATAGTAAAATACTCTTGGGGAAGGTTTGAAGAAGAGCAGAGGTAGAGCCATGCCTTTGGTAAGTTCACCGACTTTTTAGAGAAAACGTGCAGCTACAGAACACAGTTCACTTACAGCTTGTGACCAGTGCAGCTGCTGGCTCGGAAGAAAAAAGGGCAAACCATCATCTTACCTTTGGGCACCGAGACCTTTTGGTTGAGCAGGACTCAGTCGGGGAAGTCCAGTGAGAGAAATCCTCGGCAGCTGTCCCGTGACCTGGTGTGCTCCTCACCTTTCGGCAGTTACGCGTTTCACGGCGTATCTTCCCTGCTGTAATTTGTGTAGCAGAAGTACATCATTTATTGCTGTGTCTGTAGCACAGCGCTGAGCTGGCTGAGTGCTCTAGCTGTTGATTCATCAGCAGTACACTTGGGAGAGCTCTGGACTTATCTTTTGCCAGGGTAACACGTCTTTTTGACTAATTCTGATCCAGGATTTTCTTGGAAAAGAAAAATAACCCTGTGTCTGGCCAGATCTGCATCATCCTGCACATAGAGTTACTTGTGTATGTGGGTCACCAACTCCTTTGCTTTCCAGTGTCCTACACGAGGCACATAGTGAAGTTTATGGAATAAGTTCACACCCCAGAATCAAAGGCTAGATTACTTTTTAGAAGAACATCAGACAATTTGCACTCTAAAACCTACACAATGTTGAAATAAAAAGGAGCAGCAAGTACAAAAGCGTTTATAGTTTCTTAGCAAAACAGTATTGGCTTGTAAATGTCACTGCTACGATGAGGTTTTTGCAACTGAATATCACCCCCCTGTTCCACCGGAGCCCGGGAGGGCAGACTCCAGGTGATGCTGCAGGGCGCTCCCAGGCTGCCATCTGCTTCCCCTTCATCCCTCATGGAGCGATGTTGTGCCTGTGCCACGGGTGGGGCGTCAAGGGCTGCCTGCTCCGAAATGTCTCAGTGTTGAGCTACAGCAGGGTTTAGAGGTGGCTGTGAAAATACAGGTGCACTGTGAGGTAATGAAGAAAACACGCGAGAGCAGAAAGTGAAGGTGCCCAGGTACAGCACTGCCAGCCAGAGTGGAACACTGACCTGCTCACCGAGGAGGCAGAAGGAAACAGCAGAAATCCTGCAATTTCAGAGATGTCTACAGACTGAAGATGGTCAGACTTACGTGATATATAAAAGAAGCCAGTATTTGTTATTTTTTAAACAATGCACTGTTGTGGGTCTACAGTAATTGTTTTCGAAAACTAAGGATTTACAGTGCTGAGAGAAATAATATTTTGCCTGTTTCCCTTTCTTCTTACCCATTCTCTGTTTGTTGGCTGTTTATGGCACCTCCCACCCAAATGTCTGACCGGGGTGGGCCCAGGGGCTGGGAACAGGCCCTGGCAGAGGGAAGGACCGATCCTGCACTGAGGATGAGCCTCAGTGATCTGCAGCCGGGCAGTGTCTGAGCTGGGAGGAGGGACACGGACCTCCCAGAGCCATCCCCCCGAACGCCTGCTCCTTGCTGCTGAACACAGCCAACACGTGGTGGAGGAGGGCTTTCACAGTGAGGGCTTCTTTCCACACCAGTGACGTGTCTGACTAGGGGCTACCTGCCTTCCAACATCCTGTTAGCCTTCACAGCCACCGGCAAACCTCCACTTGGTCTGAAGCTGCGTCACCTCTTCCTTCCTTCACTCTCACCAGGAATTTCTCTGGGAACTGGAGAGGCTGAGGCAAATAACAGATACAAATCATGACCAAAGAAGAAATGACTGTCATTGCAAAAATGTATTTATTAATGATCTTCACATAATTCTCTGGGAGTGATATTCTGCAAGACAGAATTGTGATAGATTTTCACCAAATGGGAATATTTCCCTCCAGAAGTATGTAGCATTAAAGGGAGTGAAGAAGCTGAATGTGTTTCCTCCAGTCAGGAAAATGACGGATCAGGGACAAGAGACAATACATTAGTAAACAATATAAAAAATGTACATTTTGTCATTTTGTATTCCTGAGTTATTCTAAATCTGTGAATAAATCGAGAGCTTAAAGTCTCTGGAGCTGTTTTGAAGTCTCTTGCTTTCTATAAATATTGCATTTGCCTCAAGTAAGAATTTCTGACATGTATTAAAAAAATATACATTAGTAAAGCTTATAAAATAGATATTTGGAATGCTGTTATTGTTATTTTTTATTAAAAATACAGTTTAATGGAACAATTGAGTTCTACTTCAAAGTGTCAAAATTATTTTTCATGCTTTTTCCCCACGTTCTTTGAACTTTATGGTTGAAGCTCTAATTTTCTGCTTTCTGATTTTTGTCCTTGTTTGAAGCAGTCGCTTCCTTGCACAGACAACGCTCTCTGCTTCCTATTAATGCTCCAGCGAGACGCTCATATTGGGGTCTCCTGGCGGCTGGCCGTGATTAGCTGAGCTTGGAAGGGCAAGTCCAGTGTCATCTATTGGACTGGACAGACGGCGTCACCCCTCTGGAGCAGACCTAAGGGAGTATCTTACAGCTGCTTTTAGTGTTCTCAAGGGGGATTTCGGGGGAGAATCAGTGCTGAACACCAGTACGCATTGGTACCCACGCTTGACTGAATGGTGCGAGGAGATCTCTTCTTGTAACGAACTGCCAAGTAGCCTGTTTGCAAAGAGAGTCCTAGAGTTTGTTGGAAACAGCTCCAGGTTTCCACATCTGTGACATGCTTTGTTTTGTTGCGTGTTGTTCCAATGTAGTCTGTGGAGAAGCTGGTGGTTATTACGTGGTTGCAACATTTAGTCCAACTAAAGTCCAGAACTGTTGGTTTGTTTTTTTTTTTGTGATGCTGTGTTCTGAGCTGCACCTCCAGCAGAAACCTGTGCTGGCAGCTCAGGCCACTGACACCGTGTCCTATTTCAGCATCGTGTACAGACCTGGCACTATCAAACAATGCTGGGTGACCCGGCGCTGAGCGCTGAGGGGAAGCATTCAACCGCCGACTGCTGTCCCCTTCCCACCGTTTTTGCAGTAGCAGAGCAAGCGGGTGACCACGTATTTCAGCACTCGGCGGGTGACTTGGTGAGCCCTGGAGCAGAGGCCGTGTCTGGAAGCACAGTCTGTGTCTCAGCTCTGCTGCCGCTTTCCTTGTGGGCACACACCACCACGGATCCACTCGCAGAACTCAGCTCCACACTGGAACGGCCGGGAGCTCTGAGAGCCTCTGAGCAACCCCGGCAGAAGAGGGAACACGTGCTGCAACCGCGGCTTTACACAAATTTGCACGCTCTGTATCTCCGCCTGTTCAGGAGACAAGTACAGGAACCTCGTATAGACAAAATCTTTGAATTTTCCCCTCACCATTACAGTGCTAGCTTCACAAATTTTGAGAATTTCCTGGAGAAAGCAGTTGCAGCCTTAGCTCTGGAGAGGCACGGGCTGCAGCTGCAGCTTGTAAGCACCACAAATGGGCCAAACGAGGGGCGAGGCTGATGCCAACACCCCCTGCTCTCACCTGGGAGCTGCCTGCGCTGCGGCAGCAGCAGCATCCACCACAGCAGTATTATCAACGAGCTCCTCTACTGCTTCCTAATTAGCAGTGGGAAGGCTCAGGCTTAGTTTTGTGCTCTCAAAGGACCAGGGTCTGTGTTGGAGGGGACTGGAAATCTTTAATTAACTACTTTCTAGAGCTTCTCTTTGTTGAGGTTCGCAGGCTCTGTCTTGTGTGCTCGATGGAGCCTGTCCCTTCCCCGGGACAGTGCCGTCCTGCTGGCTGTTTTGGGGGTCCCTGGGGGTGTTTCAGACCCGTCCCCTGCTCCCACACCACCTCTGCAGAGTTTCATCCCCCGTTACGAGCTGTCGGCCGTGCCCCCTGACCGGGGAGACCCCTTCCCCAGGGAGCCCGGTGAGGGGGGGTTCCTCCCCAGCCGCTGCCGCCTCCCCCCGTCCCAGCGGGGCCCCCCCAGCGGCCCCTCTCCCTGGGGAAAGGTGCTGGAAGGTTCTGGAGCCACCCCGGGGGGTTCCTGCTGTGAGACGTGAGGGCTCGGTCGGCAGCTGCCACAGCCCTGGCCGCGGTGCCCCCGCAGCAGGCGGGTGTCGGGGGGACCTGTCCCCGGCTTGTTCTGAGGTGGCCACGTTCTGAGAAACACCATTTGGGAGAAGCTCAGGGGCTGCTGGGGCGCTCCTCAGGTGCAAGGTGCTTTCGCTCCGACCATGGCCTCTGTGAGGGGAGCATTTTATCCTCAAAAGTGGAGGAAACACCAGAATTTTCTTGGGCGTAGTGACTCCTCGCCGTAAGGAGACGCGTTGCTGGGAAGGGTGGGAACTTCTCGGAGGAACCAGCCTGTTGCTGCTGGTGTCCCATGAGGTGTCCCAGCCTGTTCCCACGAAGGGAAGGGCGCATGGTGGAGCCGGCAGTCTCCTGTGGGCGCCATGTGAGAAAACATTGCCCAGAAAACGGCGCCAGGTGAGGCTGGAGAGGGGACAGGACGGAGGTCTGGGGTGTTTGGGACTCGGAGCGTGCGGAGCCGCCGTTTCCCCCCTCAGGAGATGTTTGCAGCAGGATGACGGGCGCTGAACGACGCCATGCGCTACTCTAAGCCGGGGCCCGGTTCCCTCTGTGGTTTCCCCGCTGTTATGAAGTGCGGTGCCAGCGTCTGCTGGTGGCCAGCCCGAGGGCTCCGTCCCTGGGTGCCCCTAAGGGCTCTCAGAGGGGAGGGCACGTTCTCTGAAAAATGGGCTGGTCTGGACATGATCCTTCATTAAAAGTGAGGTTGGGGCTTTGGTGTGTGTTACCTCTGAGGGCTACGGAGATCTGTGGCTGTCAGTGAGCCAAAAAGCAGTGGGGAGCAGGGCTCTGAGACTGGGGGGAGCTTTCACGTGGAGAAAAGTTTAACTTTACTTCTGTTAGTGCTGATTTAAAACTAAGTTTTGTGAAAGTCTTGTATAGGTGACTGCACTTAGGCTTTCTTCTTTAATGCTGAGGTGCTGGAGCTCCCTTATTCTCCTCCTCACAGCATGAGGAGCCGGTAGTGTCACAGGGTGCCCAGTGTTTCAGCTCCTTGTGTGGGTGCTTGAAGAAGCAGCGGATCCCTGTGTTACAATGACCAGGCAAAGACAACATGCAAAAATAAAAAAAAAAAAAACTGCACAGAGGTTTTCTTTCTCTTACAAATCCGAGAACAGCCTGGTATGGAACATGCCTGGAGGGCAGTCCCAGCAGAGAGTCAGGGGGTTGCTCGAGTGTTGGAGGAGAGCAAGGTAAAGAAAGAACTGGTAACTTGCCTTTGCCCTGAAGTCAAGAGAACTGGAACCCCTGTGAGCAGACTTGATAACAAGTCATTTTGATCAGGGTACTGCAGCAGGCTGGGTATCCACGTATTTTCTGATGCCTTGACACAAATCTGCACCAGAACATTGGCAAGTGTGAGATTAGGTGCAGAGATGCTCTCTGCACAGATTTGTGTGAATTGCATCATTATATTTCACTTAATTTTTATCCACTGCCCACTTGAGTTAGTGACAAAGGATTTCCATACTGGGTATGCAAATTAAAGCAAGAGCTGCTATTGTTTTTCCAGATACCTGTCAGCTCCTCTTACTCAACCTAACACGGACTGAATTTGAAAGCAGAGGAGCCAGAGCTGGGGTATTCCTGGCAGAATGATAGCTGACAGGCTCCTCGCAGGCTCCAGAATCAGAGTAATGTCTGACACGGAGGAACATGTGTTGGCAACCTTGCTTGAGCCATGTTTCCAGAGCTGTAAAGAAACTGGAGCACTTCCAGGGGATGACAGAAAAGCTGCTGTTTCAGGGGAGAGCCAGAGGCCATGTCATTGTCATTCTTCTTCTCTGTTTGGCAATCTGCACAGGCTCCTTGGAAGAGCACCTGAGAGCATTTATGGGACAGGAGAAGTGAAAAAAGTTAAAGTGATGGCCCAGTATTAGCAAGAAAGCTATTAATGCAATGTTTACAGCTACAGAGGAGCACAAGCCTAACGTGGGCTTGTTGCCATTCTATTGGGGGCAGAGCAGTGCTGCTGGGGGCACAGTCTGCGTGATGAAACACCACAGTGTGCAAGGGAAGATAACTTATTTATTTGTTCTTTGAGGATCTGGCTTTGGCAAATACTGGTGTCCCCTCCACGAGGTGCTTGCCATCCTGAGTGTACTGTGAGTACATATTGAGTGCTGCCAGTGGTACTGTGACAGATTGAAAGATCCTGCTTAGTACCAGTGATTCACAATGCTTTGCTCTGCTCAAGATGCATCTGGAAAACTTCCCAGATTATACATCTGCCCCTTTGACACTGAAGCAGCAGCGCAAGTTGGAGGCCACAAGGAACAGAAAACACATTTAATCTGGGCTGTTCTTTGGGGCAAGGATTGTCTGTCTCTATGTTTGGAAAGCAACTGGAAGGCTACACCAGCTCAGAACAATTCCTAGAGCAATTTTAGGAGATCCGTGTGCCAACAAATTGAAAATGTAATTGGGGTCCTGGAAAAAGCAATGATTTGTTATAAATCTCTGTGATGTACTATCCCCGAGTGGCAGAGATAAATTGAAAGTTGCCCGTGTTCACAGTCATAGTGCTTTCTATTTGCCTTCTTATCAACTCCTGTCCAAGCCAGAGAATACCAGATATTTTCTAAATAAAATTGATCAGTTGGCTCCACATGCTATCAGAAATTGTAGACAGTTCTCTGCCATGAGGTGTGCCTTCTCTTTCCTTGCATGAGGGGGTGCGTATGAGGACACTTTGCATGTTCTTTGAACACAGATCTCTTCTCAGCTGTGTGTTTTCTACAGTGTCTCCTGCAATGGGGAGTGGTCTGGAGCACCCTGATACAAAAAGTGGTTGCAATGGGAAAGGCAGGGTCTCACCAGAAGCACCTGCAGAATTCACTGCGGGGGAAGCAGTCATGTGAGGGCTGAGGTGAATTGCTTTTGACATATGACTGGGAAATACCTGCATTTCTGTCACAGTTGATACGTGAGGCTCCAAAACAAGGGGGTCTAGTTGTTGATTGTTTCATTGGATTTGTTGTGATATGACTTATGTGAAAAGAGGCAAATCTATATTCCTGGGCAGGATTCTGCCCATGGATCAGAAGAGCACGTCATGCATTCACACGAGGTGAATTGTCTCAGTGTGAAGGCTGCAATTAGAACTGCCTCAAAGCAATTTCCATCAAAGAATATTGGGGATTTATGATAGTTAAAGTCCTCATTTCCTCCCTACTGGCTGTAGGAGACTAAAGGGTTAGGTTTTGAGTTTCTTTGTGGCCTAGGAACTTAGTAAAAACTGACATTGGAAGCCTTAGTTCTAGTGTGATTTGTCATTCACCTGTGTCCTGAACTCTCCTGGAGCCTTCGAAGTGTGATTGCAAAGTATTGCATGCGCGTGGCTTTTGTAAATTGGACCTCCAATTTGCTGGTGCGCTGGTGCTCTCCCTTTGGAATCTGACTGAAACCCTTGACATGAACAGTCTCCAAACAGAAACACGGCTGGGTGCACAGGGCCAGGTCTGCTCCCTGATGGTTACAAGCTCTTACCAGGATGTGCTCTCAGTGAGTTTGCTGGTGACATCAAACTGGAAGCATCACCTCTAGGATATTTTCCAGGATGCTGAAGGTATAAAGTCATGCTGAGCATCTGTACTGGGTCTGCACAAGCACTTCTTTGTCACCCTGTAAATCATAAGCTCCAGAAGACTTTCTAGGTCCAGATTAAAATAAAGAAAGGGAAAGCAGCCGAAGCACATCTGAACCAGCACTTCTTATGTTTTTAAAGCAAATACAGAGCAGGAGTGCGGGTCTTGTCTCAGCCTGACTTCTTGGGAAGGTGAGACCAGGGAAGGTCCTTAGGCTGCATTGTCCAGGCTTGACACGGAGCAACCTGCCCCATATTAACTTTTGCATTTCTCATCAAGATACAACATACTTTAAATAGCATCTGCATGACTGGCTCTTTTTTTTTTTTTCTCCTATGGAGGCTGATATACAAAGTACCTCAAGTGGCAGCTGTCACCGGTGAGGTGGCATTTTTCTTCACTGAGGCTGACAGCAGCTGTCCAGGAGAAGTATGAATGGAATGAGAATGACATCATGTTTATTCAGGAATGACATTCCCAGCCATGGATCAGTGTCAGCAATATTTTGATAAGTTTTAGAATGAGAAAACATTTCTTGAAATGTTCCCTGATTTATCCTTTGTAAAATACACAACACAAAAAATAATTGAAGGGATTGCAGCAGGACAAAGCAGGGCTTGCCTACCATATGTTTCAACGCACGCTGTTTTATTGGTATTGGAGACAGTCTGTAGGCACTGGGACACACACCAGCCTTAACTCTTGCAAGCCCAACAACTTCCTCAGTATGCTTTTCCCTCTCTTCTGCTTCTCCTTGCTCTGGCCCACTTCGTAACTAAACATAGCGGATTTCATAGCTGTCAAAGTCAACAGGTAGCCATAAAGGAAGTCTGCCAGCCAAAGCAAAGTAAATCTGGACTAGCTTTTAGGATTAGATTTTAGGATAGAAATAGGAACGACAGGCTTGGTTCCTTACAATATGTGTCTGTGGATAGTTCAATCAAGGTTATTATTTGATGACTGATGAGCTTTTTGTGACTGACCTGGATGAAATCTGTTCGGCTGCTAGAAGCTGTTCATCCTGAAGCCTAATGAAAGGTTTTAGGGTATTAAGCATACAACTCAGTGGATGTGAGCCACCTGCATTCCACAGGCCTGCAAATCTGTTTTTTAACTTTATTGTATTATTTCTTATGAGCTCTCTTACCCCGATGGTACAACTTTCCTCCCTTGCTGCAATGGTCACATTTTCTGGTCCATTTTTCTTATGCCTGAGCTACTTACTTTTATTTTTGTTAATATGCACATGTTCAGCTCTGGTCCTTTCTCAGTTCCAACCACACAGGCCTCTCTCCTCAACCAGATTTTAAGCACTGCATGAAAAATGGCTGGCAGGGCTACCCACATCAGGAGAGAGCCCAGAATGAGTCCTTGGCCTGAACTGCAGCATGAGCTGCCGCAGGCTTTGTTGTTGCCCTGTGACATTAGCGACGAGCTGATTGTTATTGTTGTCAGTAGACTCCAAAATTAGTCCGGAGATACCTGCTTTTCCAGAGGTTCTGACTTCCCGGCTCGTGCCTCTGTCACTCAGGCACTGCTCTAAGTGCTGACAGGTCAGGGAGACAAATGTTTGTCTGAATTTTCATTCTGTCTGTAAAATTTGAAGATTTGTGTGTGTCTGTCTAGTAAGAGACATAAAGCAGAAGGACATGCGAGGATGACCTCACGGCAACTAATACTATAGCTGAGCTGAAAAGAAACAAACCCAGTGTGTACCAGAGTCAGATGTGCAGCCTGGTGTTAACTTCACAGCTTTAAATGTATTTGTTCAGTTGTGATCTCCTCCTCGTTCTCTCTCTCGCCTCCAGCCTTGGCTCTCTCATGGTATCAGATTCAACTGAGCTATATTTAATTTGAGTTCAACAGAAGGGCTTATTTAAATATAAACTTTGTGAGTGACAGCACATTGCCTCAGTGTGCAAGAAGATGAATGTGTGGTAGCGGCTGGTGTCTGGAGAAGGGTGGGAGGAGGTCACAGCGTGCACCATGAGCAACTGGTGCAAACAGCAGATGGGCACCTCACCCTCACCACAGCCTGCTCGGGGAGCCAGTGGGTAGCTGCAAACCCCTGAGCAGAGGGAGAGGAGAGCCTGTCTGGCCGAGAGACATCACTGCCCTGCTCCACCCCACACCCAGAGCCTTGTCCTCATGGGCAACCGACTCTAGTAGTCTGCTTCCAGCTTTGTGTTGGTTTGGAGCAGAAGGGTAGTTTTTCCCTTTGCAGAGCACGTTGGGAGACCAGTGCTGACTGCAGGGAGGGTGTTTTCATGTCACATCCATTCATGCTTCCCTCCCACCTCTCATCTCCTCAGAAGGGCTCTGCTGAAGCAAGGCTGCTGTGGTTTCCACTGAGAGCTGCAGCAGCTGGGTGGTTTTGCCCAGCTGAGGTGGGAATGTGTCCCTGTGAGCGCTGCTCAGGCTCTGGGCTCATTCATGTCTGATGCTCTCTTGCACTCTGCTCTCTTGTGCAGTTGCAGCAGAGAATTTTCAGAGGTCACAATGAGAGGGCGACTGCGCTACAGAGACAGTCAGATCCATTTGTCTCCACTCCATGGGGCAGAATAGAGCTGCTGCAATCTCTTGCTTGTCTTTGTAGGAGCGAAACAGAATGAAGAGCCGGCTTCATTCTGGTGTGTGGCTGTTGTGTCTCACATCAGTTCAGCAGGCTCAGGGGTGGCAGGAAAAGCTGAAGTAGGAGAAGGAAGGGCTTGACAGCAACTGTACTTTAGTGGGAGTGGGCTGTTACTAGGGCAGAAGGTTATACTTAGTCCTTGTCCTCTACGATGGAAAATGTTAGAGTTCAGCATAGGTTTTGCTCAGCTGGGAACTCGTACAGCGCTGCAGACCTCGGTAGCTCTCCAGAGTGAATCACCTAAATGTCGCTGTTGAGCCGAACTAGTCCACGTTACCAGCTCCTCCCCGCTGTTTGAGTACTGGTTGTACTGGGTGCTGTGTGCTGGGATCCAGTGTGACTGTGGAGAGGGTCACCAGCGCTACAACAGCACATTACTCCCGCGGTGAGTTGTGGTGGTGGCTTGATAAGAGATGCATCTGCTTTGGAGCCAGAAGGTTAGAGTCCCTTGGAGGGAGCTGGTGCTAGCTGCTTTCCCTTCTTAGCCTGATTCTTTGCAGGTTGTCAGTTGCTGCAGTCAGGCTAGAAAGCAAACCATAAATGACGGTAGCAAAGGACAAAACGTTTCAGGGAAGTGTTCCACAGCAGCCTGAATAGGATTATCAGCCAACTGAACTGATTTTTGCCTGTATTTTGTAGGTTGCTTTACACTATTTTTTAAATCTCAGGTATTTTTTCTCTAAGAGGAAAAACAGTTTCGTGCATCTTCATTTGCATTCACATATGAAATGACTTTTTCTGACCCAAACTACACCATTACCATGAACTCGCTTTTAGGTTTGACTAAAGGAGGAATTAAAAGGCAGAATACTTTTTTATCTGGGAACTGATGCATAGTAGGTCAGAAATACTTGTGTTACACACCCCCTGTTCTTTTTCACACAGCAGAAAAAAGAAATGTAAACAAATATATGGTGTTTACCTAATGTACATTTTTAGAGTCAAATTTGTGGGGTTGATACTGCCGAGGGATGAGCCAGCACCAGAGGAATGTCCAATCTAGGACTAGAATAGGAAGACATGTTAGAAATTAGTGGTGAGTTCAGGAGACAGTATGGTACCTATATTTGCCTTGCTGTAGGCAGAACAAGCAACCTGATGTCCTTAGAATGCGTGGATAAATGAATCTGGAAAGGCATCTCTGGGGTGTAGCTTGGTTCCTGGGTATCTCCAAAACTGTTNGTGGATAAATGAATCTGGAAAGGCATCTCTGGTATCTCCAAAAACTAAAAAAGTATCTCCAAAACTGTCTTCCTCAAGGAGGAATAAAAATTATTTTATTTCTCTACATAGCTGTAACCTCAGAAAATCACAGCAAAAGTGACCATATCCCAAAAGAACAGTAGCAAAATGTAGGTCTACACTGACCTGGATGCCTCTGGGGCAGTGTGGCCATCAGTGGACCTTTTCCAGCCAGCGTACGTCAGGCATGCAGGCCTGGTACCGCAGCAGCAGCCTGGGGAGGTGTTGGAAAGGAACAAATGGAGCGGCTAAAAGCTGTGGCTTTATGATCACCAAGTTTGCAAAGAGTAAGAAGATGTTTCTCTGCATGTTGAACGAGTCTTACATTAAATACAGAGAAAGCTTCTGTTTCATCTGTGTGAGCTGTCCTACTCTGGAAAACAGATTACTTGGTTGATCGCTTTACAACCACATGCTAAACATTCTAAACAATTTATGCATTTAAACTGTATGTTTTTCTCTCTCAAAACTTGCTACTCTGCAATGTTCCACAGATCTTGTTGATAACACATTCATCTAAAATTATCTCAGTGCACACAGCACCCTCCTATAGAACAGATGCTATGTAACCTGCAGTTCTGTTTTGATCTCAAATCGACGTGTTTAAGCTACTTGTGTGAATTATAAATTGAAACTAAACTATGAAAATGAAATTATTGTGGTTTTTGCCATGATGCTTCCACAGTTCAATAGTTCTATTCATTTTAGAGTGCCTTTCTGGTGTGTCACTTGCAGTTGCTATTTAAGACTTAACTATTTTTGTATTGAAGAATCTTCTGGGTTATTTAAAAAAAATCTCTAAAAATTAACCTTTCTCAGCAACATTATTGAACTTTTTCTGGATATCTTCTCAATTTGCTTTTGCATCACTTCTGAATTTAGATGAGACATATATGAGAGACATTTTTCTTTGTAATTAGCCTACTTATCTGTCTTCGTGCATCTTGAAAGGATGGCTAAGTATCTTGGGAGATTAGCACTTGCATCCTGGGGCCTTTTCATATCTAAATCACTGGTTATCAACCTCAGATAATTATTCATCTTTATTTACTATTTATATTACAATAATTCCTAAAGGAATCTCCCAGGTTGGGGCCCAGTGTGCTAGGTGCTGTAAGTTCATTAGTAAGATGTGGAGCTGCAAAGACTTCCGTACTGCTCTGTGAATCTTCCTTTTGTGGGGAGGTCACATTTTGCAATCCCTCTAAGCAGGGTGAAGAGAGGATGGATGAAGTCTGGAACCCCAAATCTTTTTGCTTCTAGAAAGCAGTTTAAGATTTTATATTCTGGGAAGGACAGCCAGTGGCCTGGGATTTTACTGTTGCTGTCTGTGTCGTGGTTTTACTGCTAATGAAAAAATGGACTTCAGGATCCAGAGATGCCTGGTTTGCTCCTGTGCAAATTCCTGGCTTCACAGGCCCAGTAAGATGGTCTTTTTCCTTTTTAGGGACTCTGGAAAAGCTGTGTTTTGCATTGTTTTGGCATTGTAGGTTGATTTTTGAAGCCTCAAAATACTTCAGTTTCTAAGGCTCACGTTGTTCAGTAAGATGGAGAGAAACTAATTTCCCCTCCTAGAACCTTCTGACTTCCAACACATCTTTTCACCGCCCCTCTTAAAAAATCTTTTGGACAAAAATGTTTCTTTACAAGAACCTTTCATGTTTCTTTATGAGAATGAAAAGCTGAAGCCAGGATTGCTTCAAAGCAGAAGCTTCAGTTCCTCTTTGGCTTTGGTATCTCACCATGGGAAAGTCAGAAGCTACAAACACATAATCAAACCAAGGGCAAAGAAGCCTTGGACTGAGTTTTCCCTAAGGTTGAGATGTTGCAAATTCTTTGCCTCTTCAGGGCCCTGCAGGGTCCCAAACATACCCCTTCTTCTCCAGTCTGATGCTTCCTTCTCTGGGTTTGTGAGAATTGTGGCTTTTGTCTTCTCATCCCTCCTGCAGTGAGCAGACGTGGTGGCTCCTAGCTGTGATCCTGACATTTCTAGGGGCTCATGTATGCAGGTGTGTCAGAACGAGAAGGATGAAGGTGAATTAGAAGGATAGGGAACACCTGCAATCAATGGGAAAACTACAAAAGCAAGCAATGATGGTGTGGCCAGAAGTGCTAGTAAGGTGTAACAAAACCCAAGAATAAGGAGGCACCTAGCAAGAGCCTGCTGCCGGCACATAGCAAGCAGATGGTGCAGACAACCTGAACAGCAAGAGGGTCAGCTTCACCAGGGCTGCCTGGATAAAGGAACGTGTGCTGCAGGGCCACAAAAAATAGCGGGGTCATCGGTCACTTCCAGAGGTGTACAGCTCTGCCTGCCCAGCACAGCGTGGAGTCCAGCCCGGTCTCAACCTCATGATGGGGAAGGAGTCAGAGAGTTGGAGAGAAATGGTGGATGCAGGCCTTTGCTTTGCTGGCGTGAGTTCATTCACAGCGTTCTTCTGAGGAGGCAAAGGGACTTCATGAATGAAAGCGTGGCTGGTGCAACGATGCTGAAAAGGCTGTGCAGAAAACTGCTTTGCATCCAGCACGTAGAACTCAAGGAGGGCCATGGCTGGGTGAGAAAAATGTGCATTTTCCTGTTGGCTATTGTTTAATTAGGCTGTTGCTGATGCTGACACTGTGTGTATTTTCTTTGCTCTATCTCCTTTCCTTCTTTATTATTTCCTACTTTGGTTTGATGTTGTTGGTATATAAAATTTAAAGAGCTCTAAATTTTTTTAAAGGCCCCTAAAGGGAGCGGTGCTTTTTTGTGTTAAAGTCATTACATGAACACCTGTGAACTGTTGAGTTTAATTGGGCTACAGCTGTTGGGGAGCGAGTGGGGATTTATTGGTTTGATTGGCTGTCTTCAGATTGTGGTGGATTGTCGTGCGTTGCCCTTCTAACTCGTCTCTTTAAACAGAAGCACACGTGCATATCAGGTAGTTATAGGGACTGGGATCTGGGGGATGAAGCTGTCAAAGCAGAGTGGATTGTGTGGCCGTGTGAGGATGCAAAGGCTGCCAGCAGAGAGCATGGGAAAGCTGTGTCAGCTGGGGCAGCACCAGCTGGCCGTGGCTGGCCAGCCTGCTCTGCAGCCCTTGAGGAGCATGCCAAGCTTGCAGAGGCATTTCTGAGCAGTGACTGATCGTGCCGCGGGGTTCGTGGGCAGTGCTGGGGAGGAAAGGATGCTTCCTACTGTGAAAGCAGGTCCTGTCTGGAACATCCCATGTCTGGATGGGCAGTGGCAGAGGCCACATAAAAACCATCTCTCTTAAGGAAGCTATCAGTGGGAAAGACAACAGTAAACCAGGAAACCTATGGGAGAACGAGTCTTTGTGCTAAGAAGGTGGGTCTCATGTACAATCTCATGTCGGCTCTGCAGAGTAGAAAGGCTCCGTGTGTGTAGCAGAGAGAGAGAGGAACAATGAGGAAACCTGTACCACTGATGGCTCAGTTGTAATTGGGTATCACAGAGGCAGCCTGTCTTCAGTTGATTCTTCCCTACAGAGCTTGGTGTACTGCGAGCGCATCTCTCCTCTCCCCAAGGGTGCATGGGGTGGGAAGGCTGAGGCAGAGCAGCCAGAGCCCAGCTGTGCTCTGCTCAGGACTGCAGAGGAGGCAGCTGCTGGCATCTCGATGCTGGAGAAGCTGGGTGCAGTGGTCACTCAGCTGGGTGGCACCATCAGCTGCGGTGTTGGAGAACCATCTCTCCTTTGGCAGACCCCACCAAGCAGTTAGTGCCTGTGCCCATTCCCTGCCTCTGGGAGTACTTCCCGTAGCCGTTTAATGAGCTGAGAGAATGCTGTTGCTCTCTCTTCAAATCTCCTGTCCAGACCCTCGTGGGACTCAGTGGGACCCCAGTTACCAGCACATGTCTCTGTTCTATTGTTCTGAGCGGTTTTACTCTGTGTCTGTGAAGGATATGGACAGAGATGTCTCTTTGCTGTGCCTCAGGGTAGGGGGGAGGGGAAGAAAATTCCTTTTGATTCCTTTTTTTTTTTTTTTTTTCCTTTTTTTTTCACACCATTAGGAAATAATTAACCTCCTTAGTGAAAGCATGTCTCCTTTTCACCTGAGTAGGAAAACCTTAAAATATACATACAATATTTTTAACACTAAGCTTAAATTATGCAGTTGCTGCATTTTGATGATAAATATGCAGATGAGAAGATTTCTGCCTCTTTTATCTTGTGGTTCTAACTCTGTCTAAAAACAGATTGTCGCAGTCACCCTAATTCTGAGAAAAACAGCCTTTTGTGCATTGAAAAGCCAAAACAAGCAAGTCTGATGATCAGATCTTCTCTTCCTAGCTGGCATATGTCTGCCATGCTAGTGAAGGAATCACTTATTTCTCGTGGTGACGGCAGTTGGTGCCATCAATTCCTGTCAGCTGGGGAAAGGGACAGGAAGCCAAATTTATACACTGGTGATTAATGCTGGAAGCTCTCACGAAGAAAGACACTGTGAATACCACTGGAAAGCTCTGAGGTGGCCCATTCTGCTGTAGCACAGATATATTCTGCCCAGATGTGATTAGATAATTCTTGTCTTTCTGCATCCTGGGGACAGCCCTGAGAGGGAATGGTGTTGAGGAAGGCTGTAGAACTCCATCAGCAGCCGATCTTGTTCTTCATCTGAGCTTACCTTTTTCCTTCAGTTTTTATGCTGACGTTTTCATTGGAGGCAAAGACCGTTTTGGGCAGTTTGAGGAGGGGGTGGCCTGCTGCCCTGTCAGTGGAAGGCAGGGCATTTGAGAAATTGCCTGGTGGTCCCACTGGCTCTTCTCCTCCTTCTTACTCTTACATATACATGCATGCAACCATTTTGTCTCCAGAGCATAACTGCCTGTTGCCTTTGCTCTTGCGAACAGGCTGCCACATTGACCATTGTGCCCTTTACAGCATTTGCTGAATACGTGAGGTTGGGAAGCAGCGATCCCGTGGGAGTCAGGCCGGCCTCTCAGTCACACAGAAATAATAAAACCTTGGGCTTGCCTAGAAATCCAGAGCTTGCTTCTGCCAAGCAGCTCTTGAGTTTTGGTTAAAAATAATGAAAGATGATTCCAGAGTGCATCTCATCAGGCAGAGAGGTTGGGAACAAGCTGCTACTGCTTCTGAACATGCAGTTGTGCCTGGACTATCCAATGTCTGTGTACCAGGGTCTTCTTGCTCACCTGCTTCCTGAAATAGCCATCATGAAAAGATCTGCTTTTTCTAAGTTATGTCCTTCTGGCCACAGCATTTGGGAAGTCACTGCCTCTGAAACGCAGTTCCTGAAACTCTGGAATTCTAGATCACCACTGAGCATAGCAGTAAGTACACAGTAGCATTTTCTGGTCAGAGAGATGTGATTTTATGCTTTTTGGTCTTTCTGGGTTTAATAGCATCCTTTCTGGTGATACTTGTCACAAGCAAGAGCAAGTTGCTATGTTCATCATTGTCATCCATTTGCCTTTTCATGAGCAAACTCCATCATTACTGTCTGGTTTTGGACTGGCCACTCAGACCGGTGCTGAACTGGGAGCTGGAGGCAGCCCCAGAGGGTGGTAGTGGCAGGGCAGAGCCGACAGTCTTACCTTCACGGTGTGACACTGAGCACAGGCCATAGCAGATGATGCCTGCAAGAGCCAATCAATCATGTACATCCTCTTTCCTCATCCAGTAAATTCGCTGCATGTCTCTGACAGATTGTAAATGAGGGTAAGAAATTTGGCAAAGCATAATTAACAATACTGAACAGATCTGGAGTTTAAGGGTCCTACCTCCTAATCCCCTCCTTTGACCACTGTGTAGCCTAATGCATTTCTCTGAGCACCTGTCAGATTAGTGCTGGGAACTCTACTTCAAACCTCACGTTTAATCAGTCACTTAGTGGAGAAGCTACAAAGTTTGGACATACTAGAATTTACATAGAAGCTGGCCTCTGGTAAAAGTTAATTGGCCTTGAATTACCTTTACAGAACAAGACCCTGTAAACTAGCAGTTTCCAAGTGAACAGCATTAAATCAAAGAACTGTTGGAAGAAATAACACTGCAAGGATTGTGAAACTTTGTTCCCAGACAGTATAACTTCTCGTTTGACCTGTATATATCCCACAGTCAAACATGAAGGGCTTTGGACTCTAATACCATCTGTGGGAATGTGATCCCTTGGCTAGTTTGCAGCTGTTCAGCACTCTCTCAAGATACACTGGAATTTCTAAGTTCAATTGAACTAGGCAGTGAAAATAAGTGTGAAGGGTTTTAATATCGATCTATGAAGATTATAGTGTTCATAGGCAAATAAACACTCTTGTGTTATGTTTTCTTGCACAAAGGGCACAGCATAACATGCTTTTATTTTAGGCTGAGGAAAACTGTGGTGAGAAAGAACAGAAGGCAAGTCCCCATGACAGCACGGTGTGTGTCTGCGCATGCATGTCTGTCAGTCTTTTGCAAATGGTTGCAGACACTCTGAAAACAAAAGTAGTTGTTGAGCTCTGCACACGGGAGAGTTCTTACAATCATACAGATGGAAAATAACAGGCACTTGCAGCTTGGGCTGCGTAATCCGTACAGACTCACACCTTAAGACATCTAAAAATATATTTCCTGATCTCCTCAGAAGACGCTCCCCCCCCTCCTCATTTTAGGCTGTTGGGTAATGAGGGTGAGTCAGCCACGGTAGGGCTTCCATTCATCCTACTTCATTGTGCTTAAGCAGGCAATAGCTACTGGAATTGTACAGCCCATCTCGGCACTTACTCAAGAGCACTGCTTATTTCTTCATCTCTTTTTAAAGTCCATGCAAAAGTAAACCTGCTGGGCTTGTACGTTAGTTTTCACTCCATAAGTTCTTCCTTTCCCAAGAAGTCCAGCACCTTGCTGCTGATCGGCTCATACGTACAGTATAAAGTAGAACTGTAGGAGATTCTGCAGAGAATCTGATGTTAGTTTTTTATGATTTTCTAGTATTTTCTTGATTAAAGAGTTCTGCCAGCAGAGCAGTGGTCCTAGAGGCGTCTTTCCTCAGGGGCCTGTGAACAGTAATTCTTCTTCTTAGCACCCGGATCTGGTATCTCCTTTTCTGTATCATGAACCCTGCATGTTTAGCACATTACAAGTTCTGTTTGAATTGAATCGGTATTTCTGCAGCTGCATCATGTGATCATCAACATTAAAATGGTTGTTCTAGGATTAATAGTTCTTTCTCTACCTTTTGGACTGTAGCTTCCTTTTCCAGGAGGGGCAGGAAATCACATCCTGTGCTTTACATTCGCAGCCTTGGCTCCTTCCCAAAAGAGAGCAGAATTTAGTGCTGCTGATGCCTGCAGCTTGGTGAGATTGCTCAGAGAAATGGAAAATGCGCTGTCCCTCAGGGGGAGGGGGTGTGAGTTGCTGTGATGACGGGAGAAGTGGCATTTCGACTGAGCTCCATTGACTTCAGTGTAACTGTCTCCTCCTGGAGCAAGGACAGTGTTTCCTAAATTCCCGTCGGTGTGACGTGCAGCCAGCTGGGCCATGGCCAGGGCTATGGCTCTCACTGGGCCCCTGCCCCACAGAAGTATCAGTGCAAGTGCCGCACAATGCGGGTGCAGAAAGTGCAGCAGTGCCAGTCAATTGCCGTGCCTCTGCAGAGAGCTGAGGGACTGTTGGTGCAGGGTTTCTGGATGCCAAGGGCCTGCTCAGAGTTGAGAAAATCTGCAGGTAGTGGGGCTGCCTGTCAGACTGGGTTATACAGGCACATAAGCATCCTTTTGACACTCCCTTGACGTGTATTCGTGTCTCATTGGCCTCCAAAGTTGAAATGAAGAAGAACTAAAGAGGCTCCTGTTGGTGTTTGGAGCTCCAGAGATTATGAATGTCTCTTCACTCTCACTGCTGCTGCTTGTCGTGTTAGTGAGGCCCCACAGGATCCTCCAGTAAAGCGTCAAAGACGCAAACTCTCCCCTTGTGAAGCACATGGTGTCTCTGTACAGCACAGCCTCTGCCTTCCCAAGTGGCTGCTTCCTAGCTGTGGTTCTCTCTGCTTTTCTCAAAATCTGCTGCTGACACAAGCCTTTGTCTCAGTAGTTGTGGATGAGCAAGATACCCTGTGTTTGTTTGGCAGCCTGACAGGGAGGTATGAGAGAGCTCCTATGCTGTTGCTGCAAGCATCTGAAGTCACTTTCCACTCTGAACCAGGACACTTTTCTGTGCACATCTGTAACTGGTCTTGTTGCTACATGCTTTGAGTGATGCAGTGAGGCTGCTAGAGAGGAGGGACCGCACTGGAGAGGGAACCCAGCCTTGTTGGTACTAGACAGAGGCAGAGATGCTAGTTGTTGGATGCAGAGGGAAGCCATTTAGTGGCTTCGACTCTGGCAGGACCCAACATCATGGGTCTGTGCTGCGTGCCTCTGCCACATGGCCCCCACATGGGAATGTGGATGAGGTGTCCTTCACTGAGTGTGCTGTGGAGCGGGATCCAGTGCCAGTTTTGGCTGTTCATCATGTTGAGGTTTTAGACTGAGCTGTTGATTCTTGAAACTTGGAGTCCCAACCAGGGATCAAAGGGTTATATTTCAACCAGCATTTCATTTCAATTAACCCTTCATCTTGTATTTGCTTCTTATCTTTAGTAGCACCAATGTTCATTTGATTAATTGTCCCCAGTGTTTGGAACAATCCATAGTGAGATGGAAGGGGAGCAGAAGGAGGTAGGAAGTCCTGAGAAACTCCAGGCTGCGCTGTACCTCAGCAGAATAAAAGTGAGCTAAGCCTTGTTCTCAGTGCTTTGGCCAATGAGTGGCCCATTCTCTCTCCAACCTCAGTGGATACTTTTAAAATCCTTTTTTGCTTTCCTTATTTAAATCCTTTTGACTTTGTGACTTTGACCTGAGATAGCTCCACTGCAGCATGACTGCCTAGCACTGTCTTTGCTACGGGCTACTTTGAATGTGTCCCCTCTGGTGCTTATAGTGCTCCAATGGAGAGGGCTCCATCATCACAAAATTGTTTTTTTTTTTAAATTAGAAGAGCTACAAGGCTAAGAAATCTAAAAACCAGGGAGCTTAGTGAGAGACCATGTAAGGAGCTCCAGTGAAAGTCTGTGTGCCCCCAGTGAAACAGAGCAGAGCACACAGAGTGCTACAAACAGCCTGGCTTTTGGATGCTGGTGTGTGCTTTTCGTTTAACCTGATGAAATGCAACAGGATAGAGAGGAAATGAAAGAGTTTGTACAAACTATAGGGGCAACATATGGCAGACTGGGGATGGGGAGACCTTGGAGAGCAGTTTGTGGCCGCAGAGATACTCAGCCTGTTTTACAGCACAGCTGCTCAGAACAAAAGAGCCTGTTTGGATCGCTCGCGTGTTAGCTAATGCTGGTGACAGGAAGTTTGGAAAATGTCTAAAATATTGCTCATTAAATGGGCAAGTGCAGTGCTCAGGTTTGAAACATACTGATCAAATATGTTGGTCATAACGGACACACTTATGAGATGTGTCAACAATTTAAAGGAGTGGGTGCGAAAGCAGGGAAACAGCAGAGCCAGAATAGCGAAAGGGAGCAATGTGTTGTTGCTTAAGGTTACGTGGTACCCGTTCAGGAGAAATTTCTCCAGCTTGTGTAAATCTGTGGAATTGAAAAAGGCAGAGCAGAGAGGGTGTGTATGTATGAGCCATATGAATGGACCTCAGAGTACCTCAGTCTGGATTCTTGGGAAGTGGGGCAATGAAAAGATCTTATTCTGGAGCTGAGGTTAACAGTTGCAACGAGCAGATGGTTATTGTGAGTTTCATGAGCAAGATACACCCTGACTTGGGTGATCCACAGATCTAATGAAGCTACAGTAATTCAGGATTGATGTGCAAAGTTTATTGATAAATTGTCAAGTGTACTCTGGGGAATGAGTTGTGTTGGATGGCTCTGCCCATAAGAAAACAGGCATCAGTCGGATCCACTGGATTTATATATTTAGGCTGAATTTGCTGAGGGGCATGAAGTGATATCATGAGGTGAGGCATATATTTTCAGTAATGCTTGCAGGATTGTAAATTTAGTCTTTCCTGACATTCCTAAAGTAATGGTGGATGAAATGAGTATTTAAGCCTGGGTACACAGCACTTCTGCTACTTTGAGTGCAACAAACAACCCTGCTATTGGGGAAAAGGATTCTCTGAAATCGGTGAAAAAATGAAAATGGTTTTGGTGAACTCTTTGTTATAGTCATGCAAGGGAAGTTACCTCCCTGAGAGTTTGTCTTGTCCCATACAGGAGCATGGTAAAACCACTGGTGACTTGTACATTTGAACATTAAATAAAAATGTGTTTATTTCCTATTAGCCCTGAAGTAAGGGATTTTCCCTTGTAGGTAAATGCTAAGCTTAGAGCTTTCTGTAAAATTGCCACCACGTTGTGGCCCTTGTATTTGTACAGACGCACAGTGATTCTGAACATCCAGTCTCTCTGCACGGGGAGGCAGGCAGCCGCCCTCAGCAGCTTTGCTGAAATTTTGGCTCAGCATGACCTAGCTTTTTTGCAGAATCCGTGCACATAACAGCGTCCATTGCTGTGACTCCAGCTCCTGGGAAGGACTCCTACTTAGAAAAATTATCAGCGTGTAATGAGTGAGGACTGCTTTACCCAGACTGGCTTTGATCTTTGCTCGAGAAGTGATTCAGGATAATAACAGGCTGACATAAAATACAAATGGCCACTTTGCAAGACAAAGATGATTGCTTGCGTAGAGCTTTGGCTACCATGCAATTCATTTCTTTTCACAGACATGCAGCTAATATGTAAGAGTCATTTGCAAGATATTTCTGATTTACATACTGGCCCCACCTTTCCTGCAGCCCACACTGAAAAAGCTAGGTTGGCTGGAGGCTTACACTGATGATAGCAATGAATAATACATGATCTGCAATCTGGGCTCCTTTAGCTGTGTTATTTGCAGGCTGCAGGTTTTTCTGGCTTAAGCAATATGGTTTTTAGTGGATGTGTTGGAATTTTGTTTTGTCCCTTCTGCCATAACTCTGCCTGGGATGTCTGGAACTGCACATCGATACTAGGAGGTTGTTTATGCAGTTGACAGTGCACCGTATATGGCTCATCTTTGTGCAGTGTAGTGATGGGACAGCAAAGTGCAAAGAAAAGGGACCTGGGGAAGGAACTAGGTGTTTGGTGTGTGTTGTCCCTCCCTGTTCCTCCCCCTTAGCTTTTTGCAACCTTAATTTTTACAGCATTTGAGGAGTCTGTTACGGTCAGTAGTCAGTTTTGGCTGTGAGTTTGCCATCTAGTGGCTACTGGGTTTGTTAATAAAGTCCGAATAAGTCCCTTGTTGCACTGGCTGTGGGTTAGGTTCTCCTGTTGCTCAGGCTGGACAGTAAAAGCTGACAGAACTCTCCCTGCCTTCACCATCTGCGGCGCTGGGTGCAGCTCACAGCTCTGCTGGCCTTTGGCTTAGCCGCCGTCTGACATTTAATCATCGCTTAAAGGCGAAGCGTGCTGTCAGGGCAAAGAGGTGCCAGGCTGAAAGCTGGAGTTTGGAAGCATTTGTGTCAGGTTTAGCCCTCTAGAATTAGGAGCCACCTGCATACACAGCCCTGCTGTGCAAGGGCTGAAGCACTGAGGTTCTCTCCCAGGCCTTGGCAGTGTCTCAACCTGGCTGCACCAAATTCTCCACACTGTACACATTCAGCAGTTTATGGTTCAAGTTATTTTTCTCTGGTTTGACCTGGCTTTGTGAGTGGGAGTGAAGCTGTTTTATTGCTGCCACTACCTAAGTTTCCAGCCCCAAGGAAATACTTCTCAGGCCAGTGTTTTGGTAGTGTGTTGTGTGTACAGACAAGTGAGAAACACACTATCTCTGGTCCCTTCTTAAGGGGGAGGTAACATGAGATTCTTTATTTGAATCAGCCATTGCACTGGATCTGTCATCACACAGTGAAGCGTGTGTACTTGGGTGGGAATAGGGAGAAGCACACGTGCAAAGAATACATACTAATTTGGGTACAAAAAAGAAAAGCATTGGAGTAATCTCCTCTGCCTCCTTCCCCATGGAGGTTTCACCGAAGTTGCACTTGCTTGTATTTGCAGTCCCAGGTACCAGAAGAAATGAGGTGCTGCTCTCGTGCATGTCTGCTTTGTTACTGACTTTCTCTTCCATGATCTCATGTATGAATCAAAGCTTGCCTACAGGTGGTGATCGAGCCCAAAAAGGCTTATCACTTACCAAGCAACCGTCTGCAATTATTTGTTTGTCCTCTGTAGCCAGCTTAGTTACTTATTGATATCTAATGTTTGTCTCACCATGTTATAATGAAAAGGATGAGATAAAAGGCCCATTCTTACTTGAAGTGCCAAATTAGCTAAGAATGCTGACACTCTGCTACTGTTCTCTTGTGTGCTCAGATAGAAAGGCATAAACCACTGCTCTTTATAGGCAGGGGTAGTTTGTTTTCCTGGGACAAGGCTGTTTCTAATGCTTTAACTGTGAGCCAGAAGCATGTGAAATATTTACTAGTCAGTTAAAATACAGGGGATGCTGCCTTGCCAGGAAATCAGCACGAAGGAAAGATTTCCTCCAGGGTAGCTGCAGTGGAGCTTAAAGCAAGCAGCAAGGCTGTGGATTTGCTTTTGGGAGACTAGTCCTAAAGCACTCGTACAATTTCTTGAAAGGCCAAATACCTGTCCTCTGATCTGAGCCAGCATGGGTTTTGTGGTGTGAGTACAGAAGCCCAAAGGGCACCTCTGGGCACAGAGATGTCAGTGCACGATGTGGTGCAGCAACTGTCATGTGAGGGGGCACTTCATCTCAGCATCTTCTGGAAGGTGAATCCAGGCCCAAGTCTAATACTTTGGACCTTCCCTCCTGATCGGGCCTTTTCTGTTAACAGTTGTGTTTTGGAGGATGAGAAAAAAATCTGCCCTGAACTATGATTGACCCATTACGTTGGACAGCAGAATGACTGTTCAGGTGCCCTCAAACTCCCTATCATGAGGTGACTGCTTGAAATAGTCATAGGTACGAGGGGGAACTTGCCAGTCTTCAAAACACAGCAGGACATAGATTTTTGACTCTATAGTTAATGTCTGTTCCTTTTAGTAACAGCATTAAGGCAAGTATCCTTGAGATAACTTGGGCCATGTGCTTCCCTTTCCCTGCCTTCCCCTGTAGCAAAAAGAAACAGCTGTTGAAATATTTTTAGTTATAATCTAGTGGACATGAAAAAAAACGTGTGTCTGTGCACACATTTTTACTGTCTTTCTGGTTGTGTTGGTGCCTACAGCCAGACCACCTAGTGCTGGGAGCCCATCAGCTGGCAGCAAGGCAGGGCTGGTGGCTGACTGGGGTAAGCACTGAAGTGGGAGGCTTCCAAGAGGCATTTAGCTCGTGCAGGCAGTAGCAATGGGTGACTCAGGAAGTGGCTTGGCCATTTTTGCTACATGGAACTTCCCAAGACCGTGAGGACAAAACCCCCATGAAAGCTACAACTGTGAGAGGTGGTGGAATCTGCACCCTTTTCCAGTGGCACCCCTCGGTCCTGTCTCGTCCAGCCACTAAGCTGTCATTGCAGAGGTGCCTACTTGTCCCTGACAGTCTGGTTACACAAGTTTCTAGTTTGGGTCCTGCTGCAAATGAGGGTTTAAAAACCCCAGGGATTTTTTTTCTTTGTGTGTGTTGTAAAGTGATGTCCGCAGACATTCTAATGCAGACCACAGAATTTTGATGGAAGCCAGGGTTGGAATTAAAACCACCTCATTTCCCTCCAAACCCTCTCTCCCCATCAGACTTGTCTGGATCCCATTAGAAATGTGTTAATCAGAGAAAAATGACATGTGCCTCTACTCTGAGGTACATATAAATTTAGCGTGACATTGAGAGGGACCCAGCACTCCATTTTTCAGCAGAAGGCCTGTGTTCCTGATGTAAATGCGGGGAGATTTGAGGTTCTCTTTACCAGGATTCTGTTGGTAACCTCCAGCAATGGCTAGCATAGTTTCCTCACCCTATTGCTGTCGTATTAGTAGGTGTTACATTTCTCTTACTCAGCTTTGTTACACTTCCATCAGGAGGCAAAGCTTTTTTTTTTTTCCCCTGGCAAGAGGAAGAGTAGTGTTGGAAAGAAGTTTTCTAAGCTGTTCTTGATGTGTTGTATGGTCATGAACCAAGGACTTTTTGGAATGGAAGGCATCACCAGTTAGTATGAGTCTATGTAATATTTGAAATATTTTCTTATAGGTGTGAGAGAACTGTCAGTTTTGAAAAGACACAATTCTGTCCTGCAGGGTTTTGGGTAGAGGCAGCAGTGAGAGCAGGAGGAAGGTTTGCTCTCGGACTTTGCCTTGTTATTCCTGAGGGAGAACTGTTCTTGGGAACAAGGAGCTCAAATCAGGCTGTGATTACTGGAAGAGGGCTCAATGGTGTCCTGTTGGTAGTGTGACTAAGTCCTGCAGTATTTGGTGGGACTTTTTCTTCCAGATGCTGGAAGAAATGGATTTTTGTGCAATTTGAGCTCTCATTTTAGGAAAGATATTTCTAATCTTTGTGGTTATGCAAGAACATTTTAAGACATGAAATGAATGCAGCCTAATGGATCAGAAACCAGAAAGCAAAGAAAAAGAAATCAAAATATGTCTCTCCTCTTTATCACATGGTTGGTTTGGGGAGGAAGAATGAGTCATAACTTTTTAGCATATGAAATTGGCAGCGCATGCTGTGATTACCCCTGTTCCAAGCCTGCCTATGTGCACAGATAAAACAAGCTACACTTAGCACTTGCCCAGGCTCCCTGGCACTGATCTCTGCTCCACTGGGAAGCTGAAGACATGGGTAATTGTTTGGTGAACGGTGAGAGAAGAGAACATGTCAAGGGAACTGCATTGGCTGTGGTGCTTGTCCCCGTGGCTGGAGTTAGGTGGACTCTCCTTGTCTGTGGCAGGGTGCTAATCACTCTGCATCCCCTCTGTGTGCCTACACCTGCACCAGCTGAACCTCCTGGGTTGCTTGTGCTCATTTTTCAAGCCTCCTTCCCAATGTGTCTAACCCATTTAGGAATCAATAACTTGGATGAAATTTTAGTGTTAGTAGTTTAAGACTCAGGTCTCTCAATTTAATTACTCTGTGTTAGTCAAAATTGTTTTGCCTTCTGAGGCAGAGAAATTCAGAACAAAGACAGATACATGGGAAGAGCAAGCTTTTAAAGTTAGAGCACAAGTTGTTCAGTACAAGCTTCCCCTAGAACTCAGAGATGGAAAACTCCTGCTGGGCTGGAAAACACTGTCATTCATCACTACACAGATGGTGAGAAGATGGAGGTGGAGGCTTCATATCTGCTTTGTTTACAGTCAGGGTTGGGAGCAGAATGGTTTTCCCTCCCCTTGGGGTTCAGTGGCTGTATAAGCCGCACATACCCCACTTTGCTAGCCAAGGGCCCTTTCGGTGGCAGGAAGCCTTGGAGGACCCTTTCTTGGACTCAGAGGAAGGTCCTGGACAGCCCAGAGCTGAAGCAGCATTTTAGGTTGCAGTTTCCAGATTCGTCAACTTCTGCTTTAATTCCTGGTGCTCACAGTTTTAACTTTTAAAACTCTGCCACTTTATGATCTCCACCTCAGAGATCCCTCTTATCCCTGTTGTGCAATTACTGCGGATCAGAGTTGAATCTATTTTTACCCTCTTGTTTTTCCCTTTGGTTTGTAATGCCTCTGGGAGTGAGTTCTGGGAAGAATCTGCTTTGGTTTTAAGCTGTATGGTGCCGCCTCCTCTCCCATTATCACTCTCTGGTTTCAATGGCCCCATTGTGCTGTCTTGTACTGGCTCTTTGCTTGGTTTGAAGTGTGGGTAAGAAGTTGCTCCGTCCCTCTAGTTTTATTCTGTCACTCACAGCACTGACCTTCTACCCGGGAGCTCTTTGAGTGCAGTGGCTATTCTCCTGCCTGCACACCTGACAGCACTCGAAGCGGCAGGTACAAACTGCTGGGGAGCTTTCCTGCAGCCCTGCAAACACCTGCCCTCGCACCACTGCGCCTGCTTTGTCTTTCGCTGGTGTTCTCGCTTGGCTGAGAGCGATCGCAGACCCTGGAGAACCTGTGTCTTTAGTACTTGGGCACATGTGATTTCTTTCAGGACTCGGAAATTTTGGCTTCTGCCATGGATTGAGAGGGAACATGAAAAAAAATTCTGATGATGCAAAAAATGCTATAAAGTAGAATTATTCTAATATAATTACTTTCTGACTGCATTAAACCCATTCCATTGTGCATTTCTCAGGCTTTATTGAATCCCAGCCAACTTCCTTCAGCTTTGTCTCATTTCCCTTCAAAGTCGGCTTTTCTCAGCTCCAAGATATTTGTGTTGCTGCCCTTTCTGCAGACCCTCATCTGCATTTCAAACCTGGTGAGAGATTACCGTCCCTGTATCTTAGGTATCTCTGTAGTCATTTAGCACACCTGGCTCACATCCAGCCCTTGGATGCGGAATAGTCTCTGATCTGGCTGACAGTGTAAAGCAGCTGCTCTCCTGTACTATCCCCAGGAGCATAGTCCTTTCCGTAAGTGTCCCGTTGTTTCCCAAATGAAGTAAAATCCCCCCTGGACCACACTGCTTGCCCTGTTGACAGACCTCCCAAGTCTTTTCCCCTTCCTTTCCTTTTCTTGCCCAACTATCAATCGTGTTGTTTGGTCCTTTCTTCAGCACTGAAAACCTGTGCCCATATGCCAGCTGCAGCCGTGGGCAGCCACGTAAGTCATGTGGCTGGTGCTTGCTTGTGGGCACTGTGTGCGGAGACAGGGCAGAGTCTGAATCTTTGTATAATCAGACGGTTGGATACACTTTGGATGAATATTTAAGATCTCAACTTGAGCATTGGGCTACTGAATTCTAGCATTCACTGCAGAAGTGTCACAAATGTAATGGGGACAAAATTTGCTTAAAATTTTTTTGAACATATATGGTGTTTTTCTCTTACTCTGTTCTGGTTTTTTTCTGTATCTTATTTACTTTGGACTGCGACACTACACCAGTTATTTTAACTTTTTTTTTTGTTTGAGTACATTTAATTTTACTATTCTGCAGACAGAATGATACTACAGACTCTTCTTTGCTTCCTGGAGAGACTGTATTATTCATGCTTTGTAAATCTTATACTTTTTATTTGGCTTGAAGTCCATAGAAGCTTGGACTTGAAGCCTGCAGCCACCGATCAGAAGTGGAGTATTGGTTGTTACCAACGTGCACTATGCAGAAATGAAGAGTAGGATTAGATTGGGAGAGTTTTCCATATGATCTGAGTGCACGGATCCTGCTGAACTCTTCCCGGATGTCTCCCTGGAAGAATTTCTCTAAGCCTCCCTTGAAGCACCGCTCCTGAGTTAGTCAGATCTGTGCCCCACATTCACGCTGTTTGAAATGGCAGCATCCCATCCCCCTGAAGTTGTCTTATAAAGCTATTCTCAACCCAGCAGCGTCAGCCCACGTGATGGGTGAATCCAGGTCAGAGAGCATGGTCCCTTCACATCTGCTCCATGCTTGCTGCTGACATTTTCATTCAGCCTGCCTGTACTGGGCAGTGATGGAGGTCTATAAAGGGGGGACAGAAACATCTTTCTGCTGGGGAAGGACAATGGCAGGACCTCCCAGTAACTGCAGCTGTGTCGGGGCTCTGAATACAACGGGCCACTCTTGGCAGTGCTACTGAGGTCTGGCTCTTGGAAAGCAGCGCTGTGATTCAGCTGTCACTCAGCTCCCAGCAAAGGGAGCTTTGAAAAGGCGCCTCTGCTGCTCTCCTGGAGTAGCAAATATTTCCTAGGCCTCTGCTGCTGAATGGGAGAGATTGCCATTGTCCTCCTTCCCCTCTCAGGCTTGCTGGGCTTGCTATAAATGGGCCTTTTGCAAAGGAACAATAAGCCCAGCGAAGGGTCCAGGTTGCACATGTCTGAGCAGTGAGAACACTCGAGCACTTTTTCATTGGCTCCTGTGATGTGAAAAGCTGTGCTGCCGACAGGGTAGGTTTATTTTCCAGCCACAGCTGTGGGTTTGTTTTCTCTCTCAGGTTGTGCTGCTCTGGGTGTACATCTGCATGTTTCAACTCATTTCCTAGAAAATATTTTCACCCCAAGATTTCCTTTGGCCTAAGAGATCTGTCCCCTTTTGCAGCTCAAGCTCTGTGATGTGTTTGCAGTGAAACCCGCAAGCCAGGTGGGACCAGCCTGCTTCCACATTTCTGCTGCGATAAACTTCGGCTTAGGTTTGATAGAATATCCCCAAGCGTGTATTGCCTTGTGGTTTTGCAGCAAAACCACATGTGCCTCTGCTTAAACCTGGCTGAAGAGCCACGGCTTGGGCTGAGGTTCACAATGTGCTTTGGGGTTAATTCAGCTAGAAGATGCTCCTCAGTAATCTGTATGGAGACAAAAGGTACAATTTTCTGCCAATCAGCCATAATGATCTTTGGGACACTTTGAAGAATGTCTTTTAGTTTTTAAACCCCACCCAGACCCCAAATATAGAATAATATATGCACTTCCTCCACCTGCAATATTCACTTTTTAGGGGGTTTTATAGCAATGACCCATCTTAAAGTGACGTAAGTCAAAGGAACAGCATTTGGTGACACGGTGCTCTCACTCCCCTAGAGTGTGGCTGACATGATTTGCTTTGTTTCCCCACATTTCATGTATAGATGTTTGAAAGAATAGAGAACTTTTCAGTACATACAATCTCTGCCTACATATGCCTACAAATCTGTCAGCTGTTATTTAAAAATACTATCAGAAAAATTCATTCTTTGTTCTTTTCAGACCTTCTATGGTCTGCTTTTCCTCCCATGCTAGTCTTACTCGAGTGCATTTTGCACTGGTGCTTTTCTTGGCTTAGGCCTGTGTGTGTGCACAGAGCATCAGTGCTTCCTCTGGTGAGTGACTCAGGCTGCAGCCTGGCCTCGCTGCCCCCGTCAGCAAGAAGTTGTGAAATCGAGGTGACCGCACCCTGGCTGCAAGTCCAGGAGTTTTGTGCTGCAGCTCGTCCTCCAAATGCCAATGAGGAAAATCTCTTTGGAAGTTTCTGCCTTGCTCATCCCATTTACTGAAACTAAATTTCAAGAAGCTAATCGGGCAGAGAGTGCAAAGGATGAAATGTTAGAAATCAAATTAATGAAGCTGAATCACCAATTTGTGACCTAGAAGACTATTAGGAGTGATCAGAATTAATTAACTCTCCTTTGCGATGCTTCAGAGGAAGCCGGCAAGCTCGGCATGGAGACACAAAGGACATGGATGGGATCTGACTACCTGGACCGTGTGAAGCAATGCAGCAAGGCTGTGCTCTGGCCCGAGCCTGAGCTCCAGGGGCTACTCGTGGAGCACAATTAGCAGAAGGAGGAGGAAGAGTTGTCATGGTCCCTTCTTGTGTCCTGCTCTTCCACTGTTATTCAGGGACGTGCGGATGAAGCTGTGAACAGGCTGTCTATGAAGAAGCAGCGGTCCCGTTATCTGTGATGGAGGTGTAGGGGAGTCCAGGGGACTGAGTAATAGGTGGGACTTTGAATTTCTAGTGGAACGATATTGACAATTCACAGGAAAGGTCTCATCACAACTTCTAGTTTATGAATTTGCTTCTGTGACTCAAGCTCTGTTCTTGCTGCTCCTTCTAGTGATCAGTATCTGGTTGGAACTGCCACTCAACGGGGACCACCTCACGCTACATCCCAAAAGCCTGGCAGCCATCACCAGAAGCAGAGAAACTGTGACACAGTATCTTGCTGGTATTTTGCTGATTTACTCAAAACCAGGATTGAGTCCTAAACACTTCCAGTGACAGATGATACATGTATCAAGCTGTAGCTTCTTTTCTTTCAAAGGTCAGAGTTTTAGACAGCTCTGGCTAATAGTTGCAGAAATAAATTGGTCATTTGGGATAGCGATACCAAGACAACTTACAGATTGATTTGAAGTGAATGTGAAAGGCAATACCTACTTTCAGTAATTCTTGAGAATTTTCAAGTAGATTACTATTTTCCTCACCATTCTTTTAGGTACAAGTATGAAGAAAGAAGATAGCTAATCGTAATTATTTTCACTAACTTTCTTTCAATGCAGTGTTTCTTCCTAAGTTGATAAAATCTTTTTATACACTAAACAGCCCATGGGAGAAAGAAAGAGCAGGAAAGGCTTGGTGAAGAGATGGCTTCAGTTTCTTGAATAATGCATTGTTCAGTAAATTGACTGTCCTATCAGGAAATAGTCTGCTGTATATGATCAACATCGACATTGCTGGCTGGACAACTTACAAAGAAGCATTTTGGAATTAATTTGATGATTATGAAAATGTCTTGGATCCTTTGCTGAAGGCTAAATAAACACAATTAAAATATTCTTAGTTTTCAATGTGCTTTGTTCAGTTCATTAAGTGTAACTAGAGCTTCCAGTTATCTGCATTTAGTTTTTCAAAAAATTGGAGGGTATTTTTAGAGCAATGTAAAGCTTATTGCTAATTACACCTGGGGGGAAATCTCATTAGATATTCATTTGCTTTCAGAGTTTAAAACAATTCTAATGAGCTGCATTAGTTGTGATAACACTGACTGACTCTCTCTTGTCTGCTCCCCCCCGGCTTGTCTGAAACAAACAAAGCTGCTTTGGAGCCTGTAACTCAGCAAATGTGACCTTGGCTATCTTTGGGGTGGAGGGGAGGGAAGTCTAGTCCAGAGGAGGAGGAGGGAGTTTGCTGCTGTCAGGGCCTGGAGCTGCAAGTGGCAGATGACCTTGGAGCCAGAATGTTGGACCAGGCAAGATGCACTGTCCTGTGATGGGCTGCACCATAGGCTGCCAGCACTGGGCTGGGCAGAGCCGGGCAGTACCGGGAGAGCTGGTCTGCCTTTCTGGCATTTCCTGACACTTCTGCTGGACTACTGTGTTAAGATCTTGGCAAGGCTCTAAGAGGCAGCCAAGCAAGCACCCATGAGAAGCCTGACCTACTTTCTTCTCATACAGAATGAACTTTCCCATAGGCCATGCCTGGCCAGGTGGATGCAGCTGAGGGTGGGGAGCCCTCGGACTCACAGGAATTGAGGAAAACCCAGAGGAGCAGCTGTTTCCTCTTGCTATAGCTGTTGCTCACAGGAGCCTGCAACGTAGGGCTCTGTCAGCTGGCATGGCTGCCTGGGACGTTGCCATGAAGAGCTATCAGCCTGGTTCCCAGCCCTCTGCTCCACCAACTGCCAGAAGAATTGCTGTTTTACTATTATTTATCCAGGAAATTGGAAGAGTTTCTGTTGATGAACTGGCACCGCCGTGGATGACCTAAAACTGCGACAATGAAACAGCTCAAGCTGAAGTGAAGAGTCGGTTTGCCTTTCTGAGTGTGAAGAACATTGAAGTAGGGCAGACAGAGCAGAATTATTTTTATTTCTCCCTACAATGGTACATTTTGTGTGAACTGGACAGCTTGTGATGAATTCAGTCTTTACAGTGGACATGTAATTATTTAGGGCTGATCTTTTTATCCCTCCCCACTAAGCCCCAACATTGACTCAAAACTGAGAGCTTCTTCTGCCCAAAGGGGTTTGATCTTGCTCCTTTCCATTTCACAAACCTATGTTCAGGGCGATACGAATATACAGAGGATAAAGATGACAGCCACTGCATAGTGGCTCGTGTGGTAACTAGTCCCTGCAATCATCTCAATTGTTTAAGTCGTTTTTTAAGTCAGTTCTTTCTAGTCAAGGAAAACAACATAGTGGCCTGGGAAAATACCTGTTAGTGTAGCTGTGTAAGCAACATGGGGTATTCCTCATCTGGCATGCAAGGAAGGAAGCTGCTTGTGCACACACATATCTCTATAAATGGCATAGCAGAAAGGTGACTGTGAGCTGAGACACTCCTCTGGAGACCAAGGAGCCTCAACGTGGATGTAAAGTGGCACATCGAGACAGGTTTACTGCTGCTTCTAGGCAGAGGCTATGAATTGAGCGGCAAGATAATGGTGTAGGAGTGATCACACACAGAGCAGGATATATGGGATTCTTTGGTAATTGGGGACATTTTGGTATTGGAGCTGAGCAGGGTGACAACAAGCTGGCAGAGTCTGCATGTCAGCAGGAAGAAAGGGGCTGGCTGCAAAGATGGGAGCTAATTTTGTTTTAATCTATTGGTTGTGGAGTAGGGGAGGCAAGTAGAGATTTGAGGCTTGGCTACTGGCAGAGAGAATATGCCTGAATCAGAGAGGAGCCACCTGGACCAAAGTTGTAAGTAGAAAGGTGGAAACCAGACTTTATTCCTCAAAGGAAAAGAGAGCACAGAAAACGAAGCTTTCAGGGAGCTGGAGGGTGTGAAGTGGATGGTTGGTACCAAACCCCCTACTCTATGGCTCTCTTATTAAAGAGGTTAAAGGAACTGTGGGTCTAAATTGGAAAGGTTTTCACAGGCACTTCACAGAGCTGAAGTGTTTTGCAGGAGATTCCTCAAAGGTGGAAGGCGGACAGCCTCCCACCATTATTTAAGGAACGACCCAGATGTGCACCAGGGTCTTGCAGGGAAGTTCGTTTCCCTTCAGGTGAAGACAAGTCTTAGAAAATGTTTTAATAGATGAAAGGTGGCCTGTTGAGAAACGCACAGCTTGACCAAAGATAGCCAGTGTGGTTTCCGGAAAGGACCTTTTCTGCCTCGCTAACTTTTGGAAATTTCTTTTTTTAGAACATACACTCCTGTCGGCATAGACAAGAGGCTAAGCAGCAGTCAGGAGAGGCTTGGATCTTCAGACAGTGTTTGACAGGGTCCCACGTCGGAGGTTAATGTCTAAAGGTGGGGAGTTGGAAAGGGGAAGAATTGGCTCACTGATTGAAAATTGGCCAGAGGACAGGAGCAGAGTGGGGAAAGGAGGCATAAATAGAAGCCTTTTAAGATGAAAGACAAGTTAATAAAGGAGCGTGTACTGTAGGAGACTGCACTGGCGGATCCTGGTCTTTCTGATAGTTACAGTGTATGAAAGACTTGGCTGAGGACATAGAAGGCAAGATTCCCTAGTTTGCAGATCACATCAGATTTGGGAGGACTGGTGAATAATGAAGAATTCCAATACAAGCAAATTGGAGGCCACTTCTAGGCTTTGATATGATGGCAAACACAGACCCAGACAGAGCAGTACATTTTATGGCCACGTATTTGGTTACTGGTACCTAACTTCTTTTTAAACAGCCTGGGATGGTCATTGGTTTTAATACATCCCAGTAGGCTTTATTCTGGGAAGAGCCTCTTCTGCTGGAAGGGCCTCAGAGAGTAATCTTATGTACACTGTAAATTTTATTTTCTCTTCTGATTGGGGGTAGAACAACTGGACACCTTTCAAAGGGCAAAAGCATCTGAATGAAAAGGGCAGAAAGTAAGAATGAATGAACTGGTTTAGAAGAAACAGACAGAGCTGTTCCTTTCAGATTCAGTCCAAAGTTCAGAGGAGCTCAACTGACCTGAAGAACAAACCAAACCTACCAAACCCACATATGTAGTGAAACCCATCTGCCTCAAAACTGAAGTGGCATGTTTTCCATATGTCCTGTTCCTGCCGTGGTGAACAGCACTAGCCAAGATGAAGCCTTTTAGGAGTAAGATGATTATTTCTCAGTCACATTGCACAGCTGGGAAGGTAATTCACATGGCTATACATAACCTAAGGGAGCGTCGTTGACTGTGAGGGAGCAGATCTGTCAACTGGTCTATTATAGCTCTCTTGACTTCAAAGGATCGATGACATTTTTGCGCTGTCTCGGCACGAATACGTGGTGATGGAAGGAAGAGGTATCTGTGCTAGTGTTTAAGTGATATTTCTCTAAGTCAGCTTCAGGTGTTTGGAATGAACAGTCAAAAGAAGGGAAGTCTTGGAAACAAAGTGCTGCGCTGAAAGGCAGCTGTATCCAGACAGGCTGAGTGTCACTTTGGTGCTTCCGCTGCCAATGGAAAACACGATTCCCAGGCCTGAGCTGGGGCCTGTTTGGAGATCTGCTGACACCAACTAGACGAAAGCTCAGCTTTGGGATGAGATGGAGTTTAACCGCCTGAATGTGGCACAGAGGCTGGCCCTGAGATGCTTCTGAGTGTCTCCCAAAATACCTGTTTTGAAAGTGAAACCTCTAAGTGTTTTACATCAATAGTGAAAATGCCCTCACTGGGGATTTTCCCCAGGCCTGCTCCTCAGTGATTTATTTTGTGTTCTCCAACTAGACTTGTGTAAATTCCTTAGGTTATTTTTGGGTTACTAATTAACCGTGCAGTAGAAATTATATTATACAACTGATAATGAGCAAAATCTCAGATACACTCATACACCAACCAAACCTTGGCAAACTGTAATTAGCCCAGAATTTGATACTTTTTTTATTCTGCATTTCATTTTTTTTCCTGAGGGAAAAAAAAAAAAAAAGCCCTACATAATGAGCTCTTTGAACCTAAATCAAATAACATTTTCAGTGGGGATAGGTAATGAAATATTAGTCAAACCCATTGCAATGGGCAGATCAATCACCGCCTTGTAAGATCTTAAAAGGAACTCTGAGATAATGGTGGCAGAATGGCTCTCGCTGCAAATCTTCTAGACCAAGCCTTTGTGGGTTGCACAGGTATGCAGTGGAGAGCTCTTCCTTTCAATCCCAGCCCACTCAGAAAAACGACTTGCCACTTTGCTGAGAGTAATGGGATTAAGACAAGAAAAGCTGCTTTCACCTTTGGATCAAGCCAGCAAATTCTCTGTGCCAAGAGGGAACCTGGAATGACTATTAAGTCTTGCAGGAATGCTGAGGGAACTGAATATGTGCTTGGCCTCATGGCATCAACAAGGGAGTGTATAAAGCAAACAGTTGTGAGCTACTAGCTCAGTGGTTCACCAGGGAGATGAACAGTTTGCTGGAGCTCTAGTTTCCATATTAGCATCATACAACAACCTCATCTGTTAGTACAGTGCACTCTCATGTCTGAGATGCTGCTGCAGCACTGAATCACTTCCCAAGACACTGCCTTTTTAGTTCCCCAGCAACAAGGTGCTTCAGAAAACAAAATATTGGTCCCCCAAGAAATTATGATGTTTCAGAATTTGGGGTTTTTTGGTCCTAAATTGCGATGAAAATCAAAATGTTGAAATGCTACATTAGACAAAACATCTGAAATATTTCAGCTGGGAAAAACCCTGCAAAATAGCATTATCAAAACATTACCTTTCTCTAATACTGAAGCATTTCTGTGCAATAATTTCAAAGTGTCAGAGATGATATATAACAATAAACTATATAGGCATATAGACTTCAGAATGTAGGAACAAATTGTTCAGAAATATTCCCATTTCAAGCTTTGTTGAACTGCCCATGCTCCCAGGGAGCACTTCTCTTCTTGATGAAACAGCATTTTCTGATTTTTGACATTCGGTCAAAAGCATTCTGAGCATCTCTGCTCAGCGCGAGTGGCTTCAGTGAGGATGGGCACAGCTCTTGTCACCCAATTTATTTAATGTTTGTTTTTGCTTCAGTTGTAACCCTGGAAGTCTCTTGCACTTGCTCTACCTTTAGCGTTCTCTCTCTCTGTTATTACTGCATGATTTGGAAATTAAATCTCTGCTGGGCTCTTCTGTCATGCATGTTTGAGGACTTGCTTTCAGATTAGACAATAGCACTAATGGGATCAATAGCTATTTTAGCCAGTGCACTGATTTTCTTCACTGACAGGCACTTCTCACATGTCGATGTGCTACTTCTCCTCCTCTAGGTCCACCAGGACACTTCTCTATCTGCCTTTTTGGAAAACATGTTCTGTTGGAGTCTTGAGAGACAAATCTGATGATGCATAATTGTTTTCTCAGTCATCAATAGATTTACCCAGCTGGTCGCCATCTACCACACCAAAGTCCTCACCCTGCAAGTAACAGTGATAGAGATTTCACATCACCCAAAGTGGCGAATGCACAGCAAGACTTGTGCAGTGTGCTCTTTTCAAAATCTTCATTTACAAAGAAACATGGTCTGAGGCGGTGCTGTACATGCTCTTCAGCTTGGGATATATGTACACGCTTGGTGAAGACCCCTTCCATTCTAACTCTGATAGGATTTGCATGGGAAAAGCTACAATGAACCTGTGAGATACAAGTAGCAGGGCAACCATCCTGACAGATGCATGAGCTCTTAGGAATGGCCCAGAAGTTCCCTGGGCAGGGCCTTGGGAACAGGGAAGGGAAGGTGCTCGCTCCAGCTGGCTCTGACAGGACTGCAGAGTATTCGTGCCTCCTGAACTTGGGTAACACCATTTGTCATCTGTTACCTACCTGTTACCTGTGCTTTGAATTACCTGAAATACATAAATGTGCTGGTGGTAATTTGCTTTTGCTGAGCGCTTCCCTTGGGTTCAGCTCATTGCTGCTGAAGGTGCCTGTTCCCTGAGGATGGAAAGAGGAGCACCACCCCAAAGCACCCTCTAAGGAGGTTTTGTACCTCTGCTCTAGCTCCTTTCTTGGTCAGGGATCCTGGTGCAGGTTAATCCTTGAGTCTGGCGGCTTCTCTCTTTGTATTTTATTGCCTGGTATACATTTTGCAAGCCAAACTTATTAGTGTTCACCGAGGCAAGAGCCCAAGTTGCTTGGCCTCTGCAACAGGCCTTCCCTGACACTCAGACAGCCTCAGGGCCTTTACTATCTTTCTAAACACTTTCCTTCTCTCCTGTAGAGCTGCCTTATTACAGCAATAAAAATAACAAGGTCCCTGCAGACCTCTTTATAAAGAACAATTTAGAGCCAGGAGTAAGTGTGAGGATCGGGATGAAAATAGGCTATCACAGTGCTAATGTGATATACAGGTGTGATTCCTGTATTATATTGGTGCAGGAAAGTTGTGTGTCTTGGGAAAGCAGGGACTCAGCGTGGGACTAGTTGAGATGGCTGCAGACAGACAGAAATGGGGGGTTTGATACCCACTGTTGGGGAGGGGTCTGTGAGAGCTCAGACTGTGGCAGGTTTGAAATGGTTCTGTCAAGTTCAGTGAATGCGAACACCAAGTATCAAGTAAATCTATCCAAAGACAATATTAATGTTTAGATATATTGGATTGGAACAATGAATACAAAATCACAACCTGCATCCCATACTATTCACTCACTTCTGTGGGCGTTTTCAAGTCCTCCTTATGGCCTCTATCAGCAGCAGCCAGACTGAAGAGAGACATACAAAACTAAGGCAAAAATGTAAAACTACTCCAGATTCCACCTCCCACCTCAGATTGTGCTGTGTGTCTGCCCCTCTGATCTGTGGCACTGCAGGTATCTGAGGAGACTACAGACACAAAGCAATGGCAAATCAGTTACTGAGCTTGCCCGGGGTAAGAATTGGGTTAAATGGCTTGAAAGAGTGGTAAGAAAAGGTAATTGAAGCTTTTGCTGGTGGTTTGGGGAAAGAGGAAAGGAGGATGGAGTGGTATCCCCCATGGAAGAGGTATTTGTGAACTGAGAACCTGCTGGTGGTGGAACTGCTGTTTTCTTCCAAAGGTCAAAAATCCCAACTGGAATGTGCAGCAGAAGAATCTACTCAGCTGTAGCAGGGGCAAGGCCAGCCACATCACTGAGACAAAAGGCAGGAGACCTGCAGAAAAGGAAAGGGCTTTTTTCCCCATCTCCTGCTTCAGTTCAAACGGAGGGTAAATAGGAACCAGGCTAGGGTTCCTCAGGAGGTTTTCAGGCACGTACATTGTATGTGCTTCTGTCAGGAGGGGAGCATTTTGCAGGATGGCCTGTGTTACTGGCATATGCACAATATTAATGTACTATCTTTGTATTTTTTTTCCAAAACCAACCATATGTATTGGGAGTCATATGAAAGCACAACAGCTCCTGACATCAGTGAGGTGGAGCAGACAGAATTATAAAGGTTTATTAATAAAAGGTTGAGGCATTAACCATAGCCACGTTTTTCCCCTCCTGCTCTACAAAGAATTTTTTTCTCTCTCTCTTTTTTTTTTTTTTTTTTCAGAGAAAGTGAATTGTTCCTCTGCTTAGACAGACATTTTGAGTACCTGCTGCACTGCAGTTTTATTTTCTGACTCTTTCTTCCAGAGTGCTTGTCTTCTAAGTCTGAAGGCATCTTGCCTCAGTCTGAAAGGCTCATGCCTGATAGTGGAGCAGCGAGTGCACCAGGCGTGGGAGCCTTGACAAGGGGGCTCTTCTACTGACTTCCACTGAGGTGTGCTAGATTCCAGTGTTTGCTCTCTGCAGCTCAGGAGAGCAAGGCTCTGCTGCTGCAGGATCGTTAGCTGCCCAGCGGTGATATTTCCTGTGTGACATCTGCCCCACTGGTAGTTTTAAGTAGAGCAAGATGAAGATCCTAGAAAACCCAGAATGTCTTTACTTGGAAACCTCATTAAATAGAAATGAAATTGCTTTTGCTCTAACCACACTTTGTGATAACTGTAGCAGGTTGGACTGTTCACTTCCTGTGGCTGTGCCACTGTTAGGAGCTCGGCTTAGCTAAAAAGTTTGTAATGCTGCATCTCGGGTTGTGAAACTGCAGCAAGAGCCAGTAACATTTGCCAGTGTCATACCTTGTAAATCCAGGTGATTCAAAAGCAAAGTCTAGTGTTGCAGCTCTGCATGAGCATAGGAACGGGATGAATGTGTGTTGCTTTTATTTTAAAATTATGTTAAGAAATCACTATCCAAACTAAGGAATTAAAAGGTGAAGCTGCACTTTTCAAGTGGGGCTGAAATGCCTAGTGCTCACAGCAAGTAACTTTCTCCCCAGCATAACAACAACCAGGGTCTTGAAGGACCCTGAAGGTATTGCACAAGGTTATATTAGATTGATGTGGAAAACATTATTTATCCCTCACTGTAGCTGAGGGAGAAAAATGAGTTCACACAAAGATGGTGCAGTTTACCATCGGCTGGTGGGATCCACAGAGCCGCTTGGTCAACAACCGGCCTGGAGGCTGTTGCAGGGATGGAGAAGGGAGCAGGAGGGAAGTGAAACGGGTGCGTCTGAAGAGCTTGAGCACCTCTGGGTGTTCATAATGGCAAAAAAGCAGAAGTAGTGCTAACCTGTTTCATGGCTTTTTTTAATGTCTAACTTAGCTGTCATTTCTGGTAACAACCTTGTGGATAGCAATTTTAGAACAGAAGGTATGTTATTTGTGCTGTCCTGCCTGTGCTCTGACTGGAAAGCTTCTGGAGACACCTCCAGCTCAACAGCAAGCTCGACTTGCTTGGACCATCCTATCTAAAAAAGCAGAGGCCCTTCTGTTGCCCAGTGACCTCAGCACCGTCCTCTGGAGTGACAGCTGAGTTAGAGCCCTTCTTCCAGCAGCAGGCTTCTGTGTCTCAGAGACCTCCTGCTTGGAAGTGCCCCAACTGCAACGGGATGGTCAGAGGGACATTTCAGTTGCAGCGCCTGGCTGTGTTTGCAGGAGGAATGGCTCCACTGGCACTGAGCTCAGCTGTGGCAGCAGCCTCTGCCCTGCCGTCTGCATCCCTGCCCCATCAGCACAGGGCCCAGAGCGGGCAGGACGGGCAGAGCTGCTCACAGTCCCTGTTATCCCTCTCAGCTGAAGGCAGGGAAAGAGAGTCCTGTTTTTGGTTGGCTCTGTAGTGCTCCATTTCATCCTCTTGTTTTTGTCCTGGCTCATTCCTTGGCTCCCCTCAGAGGTAACTTGGCAGGAGCACAATGCCCAGTTCACACACTTGGCAGCCCAGCTCTTGCTCCATGGCTTGAGCGTTGCTAAATGAATGATGCAACTAACTTCTGAATCTGGGCCTCTCCTGCATATTGAGTTACTGCTGCCTCCCCAATATGTTTTTCTGTACTGCAGGCGAGTCCCTGTAGTCTGTGTTTCTGCTTCAACGAGGATTATCTGCCCCATATAAAAAGCCCACCAGAGCGGTCCAACATTTGGGCTGGTCCCAAAGAAACTTAACTACCCTCAGGGAAATGTTTCAAAAATACAAGACAATGTCTTTCTATACCGTCCTCTGCAAAGCTTCCTTCTGCTGACCAGCTGACATATGCTAATGGCAGTCCCTCTACAACCCCCACCTTTCCGATTCCTCCTCAGCCCATGCGGAACACGCGAGGCTGTGTCCAGCAACACCTCATTTTTCGATTGCTCTGGGCGACTGTCAAGCTTTGCTCCATGCCTGCCCTGGGAAGAGGGGAGGACGGTTGTGAGCCCTGCTGGCAGTCTCCTCCTCGACTCGTCGTACGAGGCTTGCGAGCACGAGATTGCTATAATATTGAGCAAGGTTTTCCAACACATGCTTTTCTCTGGCAAATCGCCACCCACAGCGCAGTGTGCCAACATAACACTTTGACTTAAAGAGGGAAAACTGCCAGATAAATGTTTTAGTTGCAGGCCTGTTTCATTGTTGAATTCTAAAATCTTGGCGAAAGCCTTTGCCAGTGGATGGGGAAGCAGCCTTGCTGTTGACGCTGGTGAATAGGGACTAAAGCAAATGTGTTCAGGAATGACATTTGGTGGACATCACCCGTCAGCTAATTACATTACATTCCTGGCTTTCTGTACCAATGGCATGCAGAGCAGATCAGTGACAATGGAGCGAGGGACACGTGAATTGTCTAGCGGTCGGCAAGCAGTAGGATTTCTTGTGATTTTGAGGAATATCACTGATATATTCTGAGACTCCAGCTTGCTTACTCTTTGAGATGCTGGCCTTTCATGGTTATGGTGGTAAGTCCCTGGCACCAAGTGGCATTTCAATAGTGCAGAACAGTACTAGACTAAAGGAAGATTTACATTGCATTTAAGTCCCTGGAATAAGGGTGGAACACAGCTCTGTTCCCTGCCATGCCTGGAATTCATCCTTTGGGGTATTGCCGTTTCTGTGCTCTGCTAGCCGCAGAGCCTCTCCGGCTACCCTGAACACAGTGGAAATTGCATGTGTGCACAATCCAGGCATAATGTCATCCAGCAGATTCTTTCGAAACAATAAGGATTAACACTCCTCTGCTTTCCTCTGCTTGGATCTACAAGCACAGAGGTGTCAGAAGGACATTCTGTGCTCCTCTGCCCCAGACGCCAAGAACCAGAGGATTAGCAAAATGTAAAAGAGTTAGGCAATAAGGCTGACCTTCCCTGTCAAAGCACCATTTGTAATAGGAAAAAACAGACTACCATAATTGTTAATTTTCTAAAGAGGCCCCTTTTTGCATGGCCTATATCTTCTGGGGTAGCCACCAACACAGCTTTTCTTCATCAGGGATCATTTATTTTATTGTCAGATCATTGTCTACACTAATTGTCTTAAACAAGACTAACTTCCTTTCTCTTTATTCCCTAGTGGTCTCGATAGGTTTTAATTACCTTTAGGTGGTTCCCTGTATAATTGCACATCAAATTCATTAATGATCACAATATGTTCACCTAATAGGTTTCCATTAAAATCCAATGGGTTCCCATCAAATTGAGTTATGGGAACTGACAGAAAACTCACTAAAATCCCAGTATCTTTAGTTACAGTGAATTAAACACCATGTCTATTAAGAAAGATAAAAAAAAATGCCAAGATGAAAAAAACATCTTACAAATCAATACCTCTTAATCTACAGAGCTCTGCAAAAGGCCCTTACTTCTTTGAGCCCAGTTAAACAATGAAGTTTTGCTACCTTGACCTGATGGAGTGAATTCTGTGACCAAGAGCATGTCATTTAAGTTCATCAGATAAATCAGCAGAAAACAAAAAGCTAACTTCATTCCAGGACACTGAAGTTTTGGAGGATCAGGGAAGTCTGAATCCCTTGCTGGTCTCACTTCAGTACTTGTCACAGCATCCTGAGGCTGACGATGGTATTAAGCCCAGTAGGTTTAATAGCAGCAGTGTCTGGGAGTAAAATGAATCTAATCAGAACAAGCCCTCAGCTCTTCTCAGGTGCAAACCACTGTGTCAGGCTCTGACCTACCCCAACACTTTGGTTTCTGACAGGACACAAGAAAGAGCAGCTCAGGCTGTTCTCCTAAATCTCATAGTCTCTCTTAATGATCATCTTGGCAAATTATCTTTTACATGCTTCCAAAACAGGCAATACTCAGTCTTTCCTTCTCAAGTCTCCAGACTCTTTCCTGAAGTTCTCTCTGTGTCCTGGGGCACCTGATGTCTAGGGATCCTGTACCCCTGGCTGCAGGTTTGAGACCACATGGCTTTTCTACACGCTTCATTTCATAGTTTGTAATATGACGTGCACATGTGTTTTGTAGCAGCTATGAATTGCTCAGTACAAATCCACAGAGCATGTTTGCTGAGGAGCAAAGGAGCGAGCACAGGGCTGGGTTTTCAGGAGGTGATGCCAAGAGCCTGCTGGGGTGCTGTGGGTGATGAGTGAGGGCAGGCGTGTGGCAGTAGATGTGGGAGAATGAAGGGCAAGGCTGGAGAGGTGGGGTGGAGCTGTTCCCAACCTTTCTTCTCTCCTTCCACCTTACAATGTGAGCAGATCCTCCCCTCCCTCTTTTGCTCCATCCCCTCTCGCTTTCCCATCTTTCACTCCCAACTGCAGTAACCTCACAAGCTCCTGCAGCAAACTGGAAGGAGTGCAGGCCTTTGCTTTCTTGACCCTTGATCTCTTTGGGCAGCCCAGGTGCTGTCCCAGGATGGTTAGAAAGGAGAGATTGTTCTTCTGTTTTCAGTGCAAAGGGAAGCTCAAGCTAAGTAGGAATATCTGGAGGCTGTGAGGTGATATCAGCCCTGGGGCTGTTTGTACCCTCTCATCCCGTCTGGATCTTGTAGGCAAAGAGCATCTTCGAGCTGACAAAGTGCCCAGGACAAACCTTTTCATCTGCACCTGAGCTACCCCTGCAGTGTTGAGCTCCACTGAGTGGTTCTGCTCCTACGTACTGGCTTCTGCTACAAGCGAGACTTCAGAGAAAAAATCAAACTGCTCTAAATTCCAGTAAGCGAATCTGTGACTCTTCATGGCAACTCCACATTATTCCCAGGTTGTTTGCTATTTTCTCTGTTCTTCCCTTCCTGCTGCCTTCATTATCATGCTGAATAGCACCAGGGCAGCATGACAAGAATCTAGAGAGACACATTATTAGGACAGCCTTGTCCATACCTCTGAACTGCAGCGTTTGTTAACATTTCTGAGCTTGAAAGGCTGGGGGAGGATGGCAAAATCTGCCTTTCCAAATTAGAAAGATGTATTTTACCAGTGTGTCTGAGTGAGAGACGTACTTCACCATTGCTAATAGTGACCATTCAGGGACCTCCCTATTGCTCTGCCACACAGCGAGCCCCTTGGGGTGGCCACATTTGCCAGCGAGTACAGCTTTCGTCTTGCTGCGACAGGTGGCGTGTGCCTTTTCATGTGAGTTTGTAGGAAGGCTGCCCATGAATGCAGAGCGAAGTACCCGTTCCTCTGTGTGGACAGGTTCGGTCTAGGATCAGACTGTCTTACTCTGGCCCTGGAGTAAGATTGTCTGCACGGCCTTGCATGAAACAAAGCTTAAAAAAGGAAATCAGGGCATTAGTTTCCCTCTTTCAATTCCCGTGTGTGTCTAAGTTAAGAGTACAGGACTGCAGGACGTGGGCCTTTCCTTTCCTGTTTCAGCCAAGTGCCAGGGTGTCTTTCAGGGGTTCCCAGTCACTTCAGCAGGAGACAGAAAGTGAACGGAACTGGCTTCCTGCCACGGCCAAGGTTTTGTGCCTGTTTCAGGCAGCTTCCTAAAGTTCTTTTAGTGCCAAGAGGGGAACTGAGGAAGTTCCTACAGACAGAATGTGTTATTACCATTTCCTGTTATGAAAACCCACCATCAGATCTTAGTGGTTTCATTTGTTTGTCTCAAAATGAACTAAGAAATGTAAAAGTTTTTCTCACAAGTAATTAAATTATGATTTTGCTGTGCAGTTGCTGGAGGTAATTTAGCCCTTTAATTAGCTCTAAGCTACAAACACATGCCTGACCTGAAAAAGAAACAAAAAATTGTTTTCTCTTCTCTGGCTCTTATAAGTAAATAAAATAGTCCCCTTTTCCTCTTGCCACCAACTTTTATTCTTTCCCCGTGTTCTTCCCTCATTCTCTGGCTGCAGATATTTCAAAGCCATCCTGCTCACGCTGTTCTCCAGTTGGTCACAGTTTTGTTGACTGGCCTTTTTTTCTTTCCAGGAACACATGTGCTTTGCTTTCTCTCCAACTCTGTCACTTTTTATTAACTCAAACAAAATTTAGGAAAGCAAACACCTCTTTGAAAATACTTTCAGTAAATTGATCTGATACTGTCTGAGAAATGCTGAAACCATTCCAGGGCTCCAAGAGAGCAGACTGGTGGTGTCAAGGAGAGTTTTACAGCACGTGCAGCTGGGTCCACAGCTCCTGTTACAGCCTGTCAAGGCTGGTCTGTTCCAGCCCCGATTTGCTTGTTACCCCTGACGGACCAGTTGGGTGTTTGAACAGGAATATGAAGTGAAGTGGCTGGTGCTGTGTTTCAGGGTACGGCACAAGGCGTGCACATCACGCAATTGCTTGCCCAGCCTGGCTTCCCGATAATCCCTATCCCATTCAAGCAATTCATCTCAGCTTGCATGCAGTATTTTATATATTTGCAGCGCTAAGATGGGCCAGGCTGTGGCTAGCCATGTAAACAACCCCGCAATACTGTTGGCAAAGGTGGGATGGGAGAACCAGTGCAAGTCTGTGTGGTGCAGCTGGCTTCAGAAGAAATTAGCTAATTTACATCAGCTGAGAGTTCTGGAGTACTCGGGAAGACAGCGGGTTTAACTTTGGTACTGGGGAGTGGGGACATGGGGAGCTGTACCTGCAGGGCTTGTGGTTTCAGGGGACATGAAACAGCTACTGACTGCGGTAGGAGTTGTGAATGCTCAGTGCTTCTAAAAACTGGACCCGACAAGCTGACTTAACATGCACACTTATACAGCACTGTGTCCTGCTCTGTGGGAAGCTGCACTCACCTTTGACATGGCTGAAGAGAGCCAAAGTGTTTAACGTTAGGAAGAAAATGGCATCATCAAGAGAAACCACTTTGCAGCACAGGACACACGATGCAGGAGTGAAGGCAGCTCACAGGATGGCTGTTAGGCAGAGGCCAAGGCTTGGACTACCTATAACCAACTACCCATACCAGCTTAACAGGCCCTGCCTTGGACCTTCAGCCTTGGGCAATTTCCCTGCTTGCTTGCTTCCAAAGCCAGCTCTGGCAGTAGGAAATCACAAAAGCTATTTCAGATACTTATAGATACATTTGAAATAACCATGATTACTTCAGTGGACAGAATGAGTTGGAAAATGGGCTGGAAGGATGAAAACAGCCAAGGATTTGTTTTTAAAAAATGTGTGCTTCTGGAAGAGGGAGTAGGCAGTCAAGTGAGCTGTGCTGCAGTGCCTGACTGCTCCTGACATTAGCCAAGAAGAAAGGAGACCTGGGCAACCTGTATCTGGAGCTCCAGCTCTGCACCATTTTGCATGAAAAATCTCAGGTGTTGCCCAAGATCAGGTATGAGATATTGTTTGACATGTGTGACTGCCAGACCAGAGAGGAAAGATTAAGTTTTCATGTTATCAGCTCTTGGCAAGCTCCAGCTTTTTCAGATTTTCATGGTTTGCAGAGGTGCCAAGAACTGAGGCAAACAAAGGGTGAAAAATATTTCATTCATCCTGTAAACAGTGAGTTCAGGGACACCCATTATTAACTGAGTCAAGTGCAGAGCTCTGGATCCAACCCTGGGCAGGAATGCTCTCTTCTGAGACTTGTCTTCTTTGGATCTGTGAAGAGAAGAATGCTTTTTGTGTTTGAAAGCAGCAAGTGGGATGGAGCAAATGCAAGGACAATTCAGTGAAACTCTGCTTTCTTGTCAAATTGAGCATAAGATGCAAGTTTGTACATACCATAACCGAAAGGCACTTGCTCTCAGAAAAGAGTTCATAAATTTCCTTGTGCTCCACACCCTGTACGTAATGTCCACAGTAGATAACCCCTTTTTCAATGCCAACGGAGACATATGCCAAAGAAAAGCTTTGAAGAATCATTGCTTCCTGCTGCATCTTTCTTAACCTTTCACCACTTCAGCTCTGGGGCAATTTCCACTCCTGTGACAAGTTTGCAGGGGGACCATGCACTGCAAGGCAGGAATCTTAAGATTAATTTAAAAAAAAAAAAAAAAAAAAGTGAATATTTTTAATACAAATCATACTTTTGATTCAGTGTAGCAAATTATTGTCTGGGTCAAAAACATATCAGAGTAAAAAAGGTATTGGCATCTCTCTCTGGATCGTCTCATTGCTCACATGGAAAAATGCGTTTGTAAGAACCACATCATTTTAAACCTTGCTGCTTCAGAGCACGACCAGCTCTTCTGCTGCAGGGACTCAGAGAGCCACTTGCATCATGAGCAGCACATTTTGCACTTTTCTCTCAAACAGCTGCTGCTGGCGACGGAGTGAGGCAGGACCCTGGGGCAGACAGACCACTCAGCACATCTGGAACAGCAGTCCCTGTGCTTCTGGATCCGTTCTGGAAGGCTGATACTTTACCTCTTGTGGTGAGTCATGCTGCTTCTCAAACTTTGTGCTTCTGTGCTTGCTGGTTCTGAAAATGCCTCTAGTGCTAGAGGATCAGGGAAGGATTCCTCTGCCATACAAGCTCCAGCACACTCATAGCCCAGTGGAAATAAGGTGCACGTGTTCCTAATAAATTATATATCACCTACGGTAGAATTGTGTAAAAAGAAATTCAAGATAGTACCTTACAAGCTGAAAACTTAACCTGAGTTCACTGAGAGGTTCCCAAAGCCTCTGCTCAGACCTGACAGTTTGATGTTTTGGGAAAGCAACAATACTCAACACTTCAGCAACACTCCACATTGCTGTTGTGACATCCAGCAATACCAGCTAAGAGCTTTGTTTGGTTTGAAAGTCACAGGTGCAAACTGGTGGGGATTTCAAACCTTTGTGAGTAAAATGCTTCTTCCTCTCCTAGCCTTGATATATCAGACAAATTCCAACCTTCAAAGCAAAAGGTATCAATAAGCAGGAACTGCATCTAGGCACAGAAGTGCCTTTGCTGGAGAACAGTGTATTTCAGTAGTGATTTAGGGAATCTTATCTATGTACAACTTGTGAACTCTGGCTGAGGTTATGGAACTGCTGCGTGATTGTTTCAAAGTGTGTTGTTTCTACATGTCACATATCTTTAAGATCAAGCATAATGGAGGTCACTTACGTGTGAATAGGTCCCACTGATATGAGAGGAGGAGGAGGGCAGCCTAGGCAGTGTCTCAGATGATTCTGTCTGAGAGCTGGCAGGGCTGGAGAGCCACACAGGATGTAACACTGGGGCTTAAACATAGCAGAGTCTGAGAAGCTAAGGAAGAATTTAGACTCTCCTTTGCACCAAGAAAGCATGGTAAGGAACACAGAAACGAGATCATGCTTTCATCTGATGGAGAAGGTGTGTCCTTTATCACTGTAGGACCAGCCACATTAAAAGATAACATTTGCATAGGAGGGGAAGAGAGAGCTAAAGACATGTTGCCATCCTTTGGAATGAAGAACTATTTTCTGCTGTCTCCAAACACTATTGCTCAAGCATACCTCTTGATGGCTTTCAACAAGCCATGGAGTTATTTTATACATGTAAAAAGCATTCCTGAAAACCACTTTTCAGTTGCACACCGTTTTTGAGTCGATTTAGTTTCTGCAGGCTTGTGATAGGCTGCCATGGGCAGAGAGAGCTTCAAGTAGCAGGGTGTTGAAAAAGCAGACGAGCTTCTGAGAAGGAAACACAGTCCTTGAAGTACTTCAGTTCTGAAAGCCTCTCTTATCCAGTGGTAAGTACTGCTAGGAGTAATCAGCAGAGCTAATAGCATGTGCTCAGAGGAAAGATTCTGCCTGAGTTTCTATATGTCTGTGTAAATCCAGATCCAACTGATAACAGAAGATGAACGCAGTAAATGGAAGGAGCTCCCCGGGTGCAAATGGCACCAATCAATACGGTGTGCCCAGTTAGGTGACGCTCACACAAAATGAAGACATCTTTGCAGAGCTCCTTTCTGGAAAACAGACCCGTCTGATTTTTATTATGGGAAGGAAACCAGGTGGCAAAAGTTCAACTGGTCACTAGAGAATTACAGGGCATGGCCAGTGTGCATAGGCAAAATGACTTAGCAGCCTGCAGGAAGGCAGCCAGGGGGATTCAGTCTGGGATGCCAGCGCTGGGAATCGACACTTCATAGGGAGTGGCCTGACTCTGCCAGAGATGTGTCACACAGCTCCATGGCGGAGTCATCTCCCAATGTGTTCTCACAGGAGCTGCAGCTCCGACTTCAGTTTCAGACCTGTTCTTTGAGTACTGCTAACTGCAGTGCTGCGACAGCGCAGGGCTCAGCAAGGGCCAGAAACCCAGCCCAAAGAGCTGGGTAAATACGTGGGGCTGAGCACTAACACTGCTTTTAGGCACAGCAGCCGCGCTGCACGCGGTGCCAGAACAGGGCTGCTTAAATCCTGCCCAGCACTTCTGTCACTTAGGCCACTTAGTCACCACAGTGACTGCAGTGTAGACAAGCCCCATTAGAAATAATGCATAAAGGTTAATGAAATACTTGTAGCTATTTTAATAAGCGATTAATCTTTTATTACATACTGTTACACAGTCCAGCAGAGCAATACATTGCTTTTAATTGTAGCTTATAATTATCTGTGGTAACTTCCACTGGTATGCTGGTAACCATTTTGGACACATGCTGCTTATATATATAACAGGCCAACAACATCGATTCATTATTTATTAATGCCTTCTAAGCTGCAGAAAACTGGTACCATAACATGAAATATAATCAGGGCAGGTTTGGGAAGTATCTGTGATATTGCAGGACTGTCTGGGAATGCCCTGAAGGGTAACAGAACTCACACAACTGACTGCAAGGGAGCGTAAGCAGCAGGACTGTGGGTTTTGCATCACTTTGGGAAACTGGGGATGCTGTCGTAATTAGGTGGGAAATGCCCAGCTCAACCCAGCGTGCCTTTCTCCAAATGACTTTACAAATGGACATCTGAAGTGGGTCAGCCCTCTCAGACAGTGGCCCAGCTGTAAAGCTCTGCCCTACACATCTGCCTTTGGCCACTGATGGGGACAGGACAGCAGCTAGATGAACCTCTGCACCTGTACCAAAACTTGCTAGCTCAACAAGTGAGTGTCTGCCGAGGCATTCCCACAGCACTAATCCTCTGTGCACCCTGCCCAGTGTCTGTGTGACTGCTGCTGCCTGTTTCCAACCAAAATGGCAGTTCAAGGATGTGTGATCCAGAAGGAGTCCATCTGTCAGCGAGATAACTTAGGGACTCTCCCTTCTGCTCGTGGTTGGATGCAGGCTCCCACCCTTCTGCTTTCAGTGGTGCCTATGATTTGCCTGGCAGCCCCTTTGGTTTTAAAATGTAGACCACTGATTTGGATTTACGCACAGCCTGGGGTTCGTGTGGCTGTTCTTGCAGTGCTGCCATGTGTGTTCAGTTTTTAGGTATCTGTGCACAGAGAACAGCTTTTCTCATTGTTAACGTTGATTAAATAAAAGCTGGTCAAGAAACCTCTGAGCGTGACTCACTATCTCACTCCCTGGGTCTTGAAGTCACTTCTTAGAAAATGAAATGGGGAGCTACTGTTGCATCCCTCTGATAATTGTCTGCAAAGAGGGTGATGTGAGTAATGATCTAATTTTATCATCTTGTGGTTTGAAGAAGCATCAGGACTGGTTGCAGATCTGTAATTAGTGTATGGCTGGCAAAGGGTATCTGACGCAGTCATTACCAGTTCTGAGGCAATATGGAAAACAGAGAATATGAAGGGGAAACTCAGCTCAGTGTGCTTATTGATTCATCAGACAAATGCTGTTGTGTTCTTGGGGCTGATTAGCAATCCGGTTACTCTGTGATCTCACTGCGCCGCAATAAAACCAAAGGTGACAGCTGCCAGCCCCCTGCCCCTTCCCTTAGCAGAGCCCCGGTTGCTGTGTGGGAGGTGATGCCCTGAGCGGTCCCTGTCCCTGGAGGAGCCTGTGGTGGGTGCAGAGACAGCCGAGTCTGACTGTGGCTCCGCTCACCCAGTTATTCTCCAGCTTCGGCACTACACTCCTTCACCTGGCTGCAGGGGCTGGAATTTGCCACATGATCTTTACAAGCACTGAGGAAATGACCTGGAGGGCAGAATTCATCCAAATTCATCCCTTAGGAGCTCTTTTGTGTGGCTGTTCCAAGCCAAGTTCCTGCTGCTTTGCAAATCCAAGGGGTTGTGGAGATGAGGTTTCCCCTGGAGTGGGTAGTCCCTGTCCTGTTGAAAGGCCTGTCTGTTTTAACAGCCAATTTTTTGGGGTTTAGCTGAATTAGCAGACAAAAAAACTTGCAAGAGGTTTGCTTTGGTGCCACTTTCCTGAGGAACAAGGGCACAAATCAGCTATAAATAAAAGACTTGTAGGGACACTCACCCTGTCTCCAGTCCAATGGTGAAGGATGCTGAGGTAGAGCAGGCAGAGACAGCAGGATGAGGAACAAGGACACTGGAACCTGTAGAACCACATTACGGGTTGGCCTTGAGAGTAGCCTTGTAAAACACTCCCTTTTCCTTCAGACTGATCCCAGGTCAGACAACCTTTCTGCTTCTAATCCCATTTTAGCATCTTTTTTTTTCCTGTCACTTTGCAATTTGCTGCTTTTGAGGAAGCCCTGACTGATGTGGTGCTAAAACCAAGGGCAACACTTGAAATGGCAAGAGTGCCAAGAGAAGGATCTCCTTTTGTCGCAGAGCTGGGGAGAGAGCAGCCCCGGTTCAACAGACAATGGACCCTCTGGGTGTAGAAGAATAAAGTGCAAAACAAGCTTGTGTTGTTTGAGGATCAAGGGCCCAGTTCTAGACCTTGTCTGAGTGTCCTGAGATTATCATGGGAAGCCTTTCCTGTTCATCCTGGCTCCCATCAAACAGTTTTCACAGGTTCCCCAAGCACCTTTGTTTAACGTTTCATCAAATATCAGTGGAGAGGTCTAATTTTCGTGCTGCAAGATGCCACAATGCAGGACAAAACAATGGAAACGTGCACAGAGAAAGTGACCTCTCAGACAGGCACCTTCTGCTTCTCTCGGTTGGGCCTCAGGGTTCAGGTGCAAATGAGAAGCACCATGGTCTCACCACCCCCTCCAAGTAACATTAAGTATCAATAATGGAAGTGCTTACAGATACCCTGTACAATTCAACCCTTATCTTTTATTTATAGCTGACAAAGCTCAGAGAAGGAAAAAATATCATCATACTTTAAATAATAGAAGGTAGAGGTATTAAAACTACCCAGGCAGTTACAGTAGTTGCAGAAATGTCTCCCAGCAGACCCGAGTGTGCATACACTGACTGCATTTTTAATTTTTAAAACATATTTCTTTCAAAATTATTCAGCAATACAAGAAAGCCACTTTTATGGGGTGATAAATTACTGTAATAAAGTGTCTTTTGTCCAAGCACACAGAAAGAAAGCCATTGCAGGCAGCAAAGGCAGGCGTTAGCCCCCAGAGAGCCAAGACCCATAAGCAGAGGAGCATGTTGATTTGTCTCACATGATTTTAATTATTTTTAGAGCGTCCTCTCTGGTTTTTAACTGCAATTTTGCTTTCAGTTAACATTTATATGAGGGTTTTATTTCTCTGTGAGTTTTGAATGCAGTATTAGACCTTTGCACTGGTTCTGGAGAACTCTGCTGCCCCTTCCCTGCAGCTCAAGCTAAATGGCACTGTACCTGTCATTTACGTGCAATTAGAAATACTTTGATAAGATTTATATTCCTTTGAAACTTTAGAAACTTCTTGCAAGTATTAACTGAACAAGGAATCATGAGTGATAATTAGGGGTCTGATCCAGCTCCCTTCAGGGCCAGTGTGTTTTTATCGCAGCTCCATCCATCATTTTCTCAGTCTGGGGTGTGATTACCCATGCAAATGGAGTCACTCAGTTCTCATTGGACCAAGCGCCAGTGGACACGGGGCTTTTGCGTTGTCCCTCTGGACAGGAGTGTCACACTTTCACCCTTTGCTTCTCTCTTAGTCATCGGTGTTGTTTTGTAAACCCGGGCAGATTATCTTTAACCCCAGTCCTATATATACCTATATCCCTGTTCTGCACGTAATTCTTGCCCCCAAAGCTATGGCGTTTGAACTTCAGAGAATAAAGTACATTTAATTGGACCTATTATTTTCTTGCAAAGGCAAAGCTTTTCAGATCAGGCTTCAGCCTCTCTGTGCCAATGAAAATACACGTGCCTAATTATTTCCATTTTTCAAAGAACCTCAAAGGCAGCTGATGAAAGGAACCTTTTGCAAAAGCTCACAGCAAACAGAGTGAAGTCACCTAATGTGCAGAGAGAGAAAGCAGCGATCTCCTCCTGTGTGCATGGGGCCAGTGACGCTTTGCAGTGCCTTGAAACAGGGTGTCTCGCTGTTGCTCAGGAAGAGAAGATTGTCAGAAAATGGTTGAACTTGTGTCACCCAAGAGGTTTTTTTGGGTTTAGAGCTTTTAGGGCATCAAGGTTTTTGGAGTATAACCGAATGGTTTTCCCAGCTGCTGATGCCTGTCCTTACAGGAGGCACAGCCCATGGTCTGGATTATTCAGGTGTGTTTCTTCCCCAATTTGAGAACAATTCTTTTTGATTGCAGTTTTTATGCTAACGTCTTTGGTTTCACTAACAATGTACTTTTCCTACTCTAGTCGTCACATACATATTGGGTAGGAATTTGCCGTCGCCCTGGAAAGCTTATGGTCTTAACAACCTGTTCTGTTTATTATGAGCAGAGGGTCGGTCTGAGTGGTGGTATTGCAGAGTTCCTCCCTCTTCTCCCATTATTGCCCACTGCAGCCCAGTGGCCCCAGAACACCTCTCGAGGGAGTCGGAGCATCTGTTAGCATCAGCATCTGTTAGCCTCCTCCATGTCTGTGAGCTGAGACACCTTTCTTTTCTGTTTGTGTGCCAGGTGCTGTTATTTGGAGGGTAACACAGGTTTCATAGTGGTTGAAAACCACTCCCTATTCTTTTTTACCTTATTCTGCTTTTAACATACTCACAACTTCTCCAAGGCTGGTGGTACTGCTTGGCACTCTTCACTGTGGCTAATGGGTGACGCTTTCAGCAAGACGAGCCACAAACCCATTGCTGTTTTCATGGCCTGGCACCGAACTAGATGCAGAGTCAGACACCCACACAAGTGCTGAGGGATGCTCAAAGAGAGGAGCCCTCTCTCCGTTCTCCCCCTCACGCAGTTCAGCCATGGCTTCATTGCCGTGATGGTCCGTAACAGTGCTGTCACTGCTCAGTGAGCTGGGAAATGGAGAGCGGTCTGACAAGGCACTGCCGATTCTCGGAGGGAACCACAACAGCCTGCCAGGGCAGGGATCTCTGTATGCAGGGGCCACAACCACCTCTGCATCAGCGCCTGTCACTGGAAACCACTCCCTGTAGAGAGAGTCCTTTCCCCATAGCATGTAGGGGAGGAAGGGAGCTCTCTGCCACCTGCAGCTCCTCTGAGTCCGTTCTCCAGCCCTGACACCAGGTCTGCCTCTGCCTGGGAGAGCTGGAGCCCTTTCTTCACATCTCCCAGCAGTGTCAGAGACAGACCCCAGCCAGGAGGATGGGGGGGTACCTGACACCACCCAGCTCTGGATGGCCGCTTAGCTCAGGAGGGAGAAGGGAGCTGGTGGGACTCATGGGCCCTTGCACTTTTTCATGCAAAACAGAGTAAGAACAGCGTCCTGTTCAGCTCTTTGCATACACCAGTATGCTCCACTTGGCTTCTGATGGTGTTACCTGTAGCTGCTCCATCTATCTCTTTTGCTGTCAATGGAAAATTGATGCAGTTTGGAGTCTTTTGTCCTCCGTCCTTCAAGGATAGTATTTATTATGAATTTATTAGCCTCGGAGGAGTTAGTTTAGGCTCAGATAAGTAGATTTGTAACATACTTGAATTGAAACAAAGACTGAACTCAGATAAAAGCTATTCTGGATTTTTTGGTCAGCCTGCAATCATTTGTTCAACTTTTATTGGCTTTGTCTTGACTGTCAGAGGACTTTTCTTCATCTGGACTTAAGCCCAGCTGGACTTAAGCACATGCTTAAAGCTAAATATGAGTTAAATTACTGTGCTGAATCAGGGCTTTTCTTCTTTCTGAGTTATTTTGCTGTGAATGCATTTTTGGTGCACATGAATATAAACTGAAGCTGTTATGCTAATAAAGTTGAACCTCCTGATTTTAATATTCTACATTTCTTTTCATTCTACATGGAGACGGTGATGACTTCTTTTGTATCTGAGATTTACATGCAGTCCCATATTTTAACAGTGACACATAATTTACATGTGATTAGATCAAAGTGTTTACTTCCGCAAGTTTTAAAACAACAAAATCTGATATTGAATATGCCTATTTTCCACACCTTTTAAGTGAATACAGAATAGAAATAGCAGCTTGAAGCAGCAGAAATTTCAAGAGATCTGAGTTTAAGAGGGAGGTTTCACGACACTATCCTTCTTTCAACTGCAACTGTCATGGCTGGGGAGTGAAAGTGGCAATGTTTTTAGAAATGTTTCATGAAATATTTTATAAGTGCAGTTTAAATTACTTTTTAAGTTGGGTAATCTGCCAAAGCTTTACATTGTTACAGAGAAGGAGAAATTGCTTCAGAAGTGACTGGTGTGCTCAGGAGATGGGAAAGCAATTCCTGCCGTGAATTCATGGTGCTTCACACAGAGTGTATCCCAGCATCTCTTAGCTATGTCAAGAAGCATCCCTGCCTGGAAAAGATAAGCATGTTTTCCAAGTTGCACAGCAAATGCGAGTATATCTGCATGGAAATGAACCCAGACAACATGCCCTCCCAAATAGGCTCCCCATTCCTTTGAGAGAAATGCTACTGAGAGACTAGCATCTCATGTTCTCCATTTCAGATTAAATACAATGGGAGAATTTCAGCATTCTTGAACCTGCATTCTCTAATACTTTGTGCTTAAAAGTTAGATTGCTGGTCCCCTGGACTGCAGAGTGTGGCTAATGCCATGAGGGTTTTATTCTGTAGACCGTAGCTGATTGATAGCAGTGTCGGAGCAGTCTGAGAGCCTTGCTTCATCACAGCTCCGTGTGCATGGACATACGCAGGACTCCGTGTATCGGGTACGACGGGTTGTGCAGACCCGAGCTGTCCCAGGCTGGGCTGTAATTGACTTTGAACACTGAGCGAGACCTAATTCATCTGTCTCACAATTCCTCTCGTAACACAAAAGAATCATCTCTCTCCACTCTCTGCCCAGGCACAAGGAGCAGATAATTAATTCTCTGGGGCAGGGATGAGGCTCTGGGGAGGTTCCAGAGGCAGAGTCCTGCCCTTGGAGAAGCAGGAACATCTGCGCTGGCCCTCCTGGTTGGGGATTTTTTTTCAGTTTACCTGGATAATAAGATCCTTTCTCTTCTTAACCTCTTAGCTAGAGTGCAATTAGGGGTAAACAGAGCCGGCTGCTCTGTAAAGAAAGATGTGTCCTTAACCTGGCAAGAACAACTTCTTAATTACTAAGCCAACAGTGGGAAGAGTGGTCTGAGTCTGTCTGAGCCAGGTGAGCAGGAGAGACTGGAAGACTCACCTGGCTCAGTGTGAATGCCACATGGTGCTTTGATGAGATTTCACGTGCCGAACAGGCTCTGTTGCTGTGAAGCAACAAGCTCGCTGAGATTAGTCCTGGCTGGAGTGCCCATCCCTCCCTCCAGGCCTGCTCATGGAGACTATTAGTGATGGCCATGCTGGTCCCAGTGGTCTGCTGCTGGGGTCACACATTCTGCCCTGCCCGAGGATTGCTGTGTGCGAGCATGGTCATGCTGGTTTGCCAAATCCAGTACTCTCTGTGGTGTTCTCATGGGAGCAGACACAGTTAAATGGATCACAGGACACTTTTCACCTCTATTATCTGATTTTCCCTGAATGCATTTGTTCAGTCTCTGCTACGCTGTTGTTTGGTGACAGCTGTGCTCAGTGAACCATTTTCTAAAAGCAGAGCGCATCCAGTTAACCACTTAACCTGGTATAGCCATGTAAGAGTTTAGTTGAGAAGCTTCCCCCCGAGCCGCTTCTGCCTCTCTGGGAGCTACTGTGGGAGCAAGAAGGTGGGTGCTGAGGGATCGGATGGGCTTTTCAGCAACATCTTCCCAGTGCTGTGGTCCTGGGGCTTTTCTGTGCAGATCTTTCGTGCGGTTTCTTTTTTTTTCCCCACAGGCAAATAGCAGACAAGATAAGCTGCTACTGCAGCAGATGACTTACATAAATGTTAATGAGCATCTAATGTGTACATTGTTTTCCTGCAAGAGGTGATCAAAGGTAGGAGAGTTTTGACAGGCCTCATTCCAGGGAGCAAAGTGAGCCAGTCTCAGCCCAGCGGCCAGAGCTCAGCACTGGAAATGGCAACTCCAAGTGCAGTTTGCATCCTGGCTCTATTTACCTCTTTCAGGCACCCTTTTTAATGTCTGCTTCAGCTGCATTGCAAGTGAGCAGATTTTTTTTTTCCCTCCATGAAATAACTATTACTCTCAGGCTCGTTTTTACAGCATGTGGCAGCTACAGCAGCAGCGCGTTCCCATTTCACGCTGCAGCACCCACCTGCTTGGATGCAGCACGAGGACATGGGCAGACCTGGAGACATGCACACCCCTGCCCATGTAATCCCTTCCCTCCTGAGGTGGGTTGGCTTTGCAGACAGAGCAGAGGGAGGATGTGGGACACGTCCCTGGTTTTTGTGAGGCAGTGGAGGTGTCTTCAGCACAGCAGCCAGCTATTCCCACTGACAGTCACTGATTTGTTGTGGGTAGTGTCAGCAAGGCAAGGACTAGCAAGGCTTTAGATACTGAGCTCCTCTGGCTCTCTCAGCACCTTGCAGGGCAAGGTTAATGCCTGACTTGGCTTCTCTAAGCCCTCCCGGTGCCCTGTCTGCTCTACCTGACTCCTCCCCACCCTGCTAGGCTGCCGCCTGCTTGAGACGTGCTGTCTGGTTACCGATTTTACACCCGTCTTACCTGGGTGTCTTCTTTATTCATCAGTGTAGCTGAAACTTCCCCACACTCACCCTGTGGTAAACCCCAGAGCTTGTGGGCTTAGTTTGACGGCATTTTGGTTTAGGGCTACGACCTCCATGCTGCACTACTCCTATATTGACAAATTGCATTTGAATTGACGTCTGTAAAGGCTTTACAGCTCCTTCCATTAACTGAAAGCAAGGTTTTTCCTCCTGAATTGCAGAGTCCTGGTCCCTGGAAGGAAAGGGGACTAAGGCAGCCTGCTGGTCCCTGGTGGGAGCGCTAGCCCTGCCTGTCCTCTCTGGACCCACCAGACCCTGGGCAGGAGGCCCTGAGTCACCCCGGCTGGTGCAGATGATTAAAGGGACACAAATGATTTAAACATCCCATTTCCCATTTCAAAACGTCCATGACCCTGTAAGGCAAGATCTGGGAGATTAATTATTGCAAATACTGTTGTCAGCAAATTATGCCTCTTTCTCTGTTGTCCCTGATCAGATCATGATAATTACATTTACGCTTTGAAATGACTGAGGTAGTAATGAGGAGTTCTTGGTCTGCAGTTTGTTTGTGACAGGAAACTGCCAGCGTGTACAATTGAAGTTCGCGTTGCTCTGGTTTGACATGCAGTGCACAAGCTGGGTAAGTGTAACTCATGGCATCAGGTGCAAAAGCTGGTTTATGAGCCCATAATTCCCTTTATGGAACATTCTTTCAGGGTGGTTTAGGATTTGCTGGTTTGTGATTACTCCTACCAGTAAACTGGTGTTCCTGGGATGTTCACTGCAGGCTAATGTCAGAGGAGCATTTTATCCCACAGATAACAGCTTCTGTGTGCTTTAAGACCCTTTCTCTATAATGAAAAAATAGAAGTGAAAATTTGAAGCATTAGGCCTGTTTCTTAAAAAAAATAAATACTTGGATCATTTCCACTAAAAACATTCTCTAAGAAAATGAACATTTTCATTCCAGCTCTCTGATAAGCACATTTTGCAGGGACAATACTTCTCATTTCCTGCTCACTTTATGACCAGTCCTGTGTCTGACTCAGTCCTGTCCATCCCACCTGGACACTGGTTGCTGGTAAGAAAACAGGCCAGTAGATGTGGGAGTGACCAGTTTTTCTCACACGAAGACACGGGTCTCTTGTTCTTTTCTGTGGTTGGATTTCCACTGCTTTCTGTTGAAACATAAATAGCCACGAACAGCACTGCTCTCCCGGAGCCTGACAGTTGACTGCAGAGGGGCAATTTTATTGTTTCTCCTCAGGGAGTTGAGCAGATACCTTCCAGCTGGAGCAAAAAAAGAGGATACAGGGTATGTGTGAGCTCGGGCATTTCAGCCATCTCTGCTGTTAGGTCTGAGATTGTGTTCTGGCAGGAGAACAGGAATGTATGACTAAAGAGAAGGAAGTCGTATCTGATAAAAGGCCAGGCCTGGGAAGAAATGGCAGTATTTCATTATTCTGCTCTGGCTTAGTCTTTCCATGCTCCCTGGGCACATATCACCTACCAGTGCCATGATATGGGCTTAGCAGCTTCTCCGGCTTGCTGTGTGCTGGCTCAGCTCTGCTTCAGAAGGGCGTTGCTGTGGGGATCCAGCCCTGCTCTGCTGGGAGCGTGGCAGGGACGGCATGGTGCCAGTCCGTCCTGGCAGCAAGAAGATGCAGAGCACTGGTGCAACCCAGTTGTCCACCACGTACCAGACCCCAGGGTTAAGACCAGGGCAAACTCCTCAACTCTCCCGTTTCACTGGGTCTGCAGAGACCGGTCCTGACCCTCTTCCCTGTTTGCTCAGCTGGTCTCTGAGCCCAGAGGACACTGACACCCCTTGTCAATGCCATGGAGTGAAATATGGCCATGGCTGGCCCCAAAAGTGACTACCTGTCCTGCCCATCCTCTTCAACAGCAGGTCCTCTCAGGCCAGAGTGTCAGTGAGGGAAGGCTCTCACAGGGGCAGTGAGGTGTGGCCCCTGCCCGGGCAGGGGGGCAGGCAGAGGGGGCAGCATTGGAGAGGCAATTGCTGGGGGGTTTCCCTGCCCTGCAAGCCCTGACAAGCCTCTACCCCCGGTGGATGTGCCAGGCCCCGGCAGTCCCCAGGAGATGTCGGCACAAACTGCAGTTGGGCTGGGATTTTATGTCTGATCCTGCGGATGTCAGAGCTCTTCCCTGAAGCAAAGCAGAGGGTGTTGGGTGAGGAGACAGCCCTTGCGCTCTCCTGCCTCCAACAGCAATCCCCTCTGCTCCCCATCTAAGCTAGGGCAGAGACGGACCCTCCTACCCATCTTGTTTTCAGAGGCAGCAGATTGGTTTGCCTCCTGGTGCTTCCTAAAGGAGTTCTAATGTGGCAGGCTGCCTCTTGCAAATGAGCTGAGCTGCAGCTGGGCAACTAAAACGGGTCCCACTTTCCTCCGACAGACCAGATCTGGCTTGCAGGTGGCCTGTGCTGAGTGCCAGCATGCTGGAAACTCCTACCAGGAGCGGGGTGGCAGCCGGAGCTCACTGGACTAGTAGCAGCGGCTCCATTATCCAGCACATTGGAGCCAACTCTTAGCTTCTCAGTTCTCAGCACTGTGACATATGCTGTCTTAATGCCTCCAGCAAATTGGAATCAGCTTGGCTTTTTCAAAAGCCCTTTCATACAAAGGGCTGACATTTTCTGTGCTTTATTCTGGAGCTGGTTTGGGTTGTTAAAAATTATACCCAGTGGGTAGGAGCTGCCATACCTCCAACTGCCTGTGAGGCTACTCTGTATTTTTATCAGCCTTTTTTTTTTTCTTTTTTTTCTTCTTCATTTTGGTGTAAGGAGAGGGGACCGTTGTTTTGAAACTGTAACGAGACTTTCCAATAGATCTGGAAATGTGCTAGTGGTAAATACCTATCTGAAGAACAAGCCACCCCCTGGCACCTCAAGGACAAGGCCTCCAGCTGTTCAGTTATTCAGCCTGGATCATGGGCTCCAGCTGTAATTTCTGTTCTGCTAGCTTATTTCTACACCATTTTTACAGCGGCTTTTGAAAAATACATGTTTATTCTCTCTCTGCCTTCCCCCATTATCTGTAAATGCCTTTCAGAGGGTCACACTCTGAAGTGCACTTGTCTTTATGGAGCTGTTGACAGCGCTGCGCCAGGACACCTGGCTGCAGAGGGGGAGGTAGGAGACACGCATTCGTGGTGGATCTCCCCGAGGCCACTCACGGTGCTCAGCCAAAATGGAGCAACCAGTGTGCCCACCAAACCTCGCTTGTCCTGTCTGAACATCGGTTTGGGTACAGGCACAGGCAACAAATGAACTGCAGCCCTTCATACTCATCTTGCAAGACAGCCTGGGAATGCTGGATGTACCGGCTTCTCTTTGGATCTGATAATGCTTTTTCTCACTTAGTGGAACAACTCCTTTTCATTTACATTGCAGCAAGGCAGACGTGGTCATTTTCACAGGAGGGGCAGAGAAATCAAGGTTGTAGAAAGAGATGTGGGAGAAAAGCATAAACTTCCCTCTGGCAAGTCAGGACAGGTGTCTTTACAGGATTTCCAAGGGACACAGTATTTGACTAATGGTATAAATAGAGTGGAATTAAGAGACACCGAATTGGGCTGGGAAGTGGGGTGTGTGTTAGACTTCTGAGTCACTTTTCACAGGAAATAGCATTGTTTCAGCTCTGTAACTCCATGCTGGCCAAGGCACGAGGTTAGAGCAGTGACTAATCTCTACAGCTTGTTTTGCTTCTGTGCCTGTTCCAGGAACAAGGTGGTGTGTTGGAGCATGACTTTCACTTCTGTTCTACGCGAACTATTTCAGACTCTCTGACTCTCTATATTGATCACAGACATTCCAGGCAGGAGCTCTGCCCTTTTGGGGCGAGCGGTGAGATCAGACGCAGCCTTCTTTGTGGTGCTGGAAGAGCCAGCAAGCAGGTCTGGTGTGAGTGGGTGAGGTACGGGTTAGATTGTGAATGATGACTCAGGTGACTGAAAATTTCTTTCCCTGATCACTTACACCAGGGAATGCTCCCAAAAGTCAGTCAAATACGTGCACAGCTGTCCCACAGGCACTAGTCAAAGGGAATTTGGACTGCTTTCACTGGGGAGTGGGTGGTGGAGGAGGGCATAGAGCAACCTGGGGCTGGGCTCTGGGACCATCTCCCAGCCCAAGCATCCTCTGGGCACCTGCTATCCCAGCTGAAAATGCATTTCTGCCCACTCCATTTCTGTCCACTCCCAGCACTGGGGCCAGGAAAACAGTATCACCGGCTCCTCAAACTCCTTCCCTACAAGACGCCATGTGGAAAATCCCCTTCCCTTGCTACCTTCACCACAAAGTCCCCCTAATTGTGGGTCCCTGACACCATGTCTCCTCCCAGTGTCCCTCTGTCTTGCTTGCAGGGAAGCATTCTTTCCCTGAGGGGAGGCTGCTCCTGTCATTAAGGGAATGAATGTTTGGTTTTCTATTTGGCTAATTCTTGCATTGGCTCAATCCCATGGGCTATGTAAAGGACCTGAAGCTAAAAAGGGCTGATTTGTCTTATTCCTGTGTTGTCTAATGGCTGTTGCCCATTTTATACCCTGCTCTAGAGCTTTAAGTGAGTCCACTCCAGTCCATTAGATCACCCCACTGAAGTGGAGAAAATGAAACATGTCCTTTCTTTGCCAGTGCCTCTGTAAACAGTAAGAAAAGAAGAGAATTAAACCCTCCCCAGTAGAGAGATTGCTTTAACAATTATTTACTTTGAGCAGGCATATCTATATTAATTTGCTTTGGGTTGGCTTGATTTTCTTGATGAAGATTACAGTAGACGAGTTTTAGAGGAAAGTGAATTGCTTAATTGCCATTCAATACTGGGGGTATGTCTTGCCTTTCTGTGTTTGTAGAGATTTTTAATAGAAACATTTAGTTTGGGATGAATGAAATATGAATGGAAATGTGTGTGGGTATGTGCCCAAGTGGTAGCTTCTATTGAAGCACATCGTTCAGTGAGTTAGTGAGGGGGCAGTGTTGCTCAGTGGCCTGCTCTTCGCTTTCACACACATGTACAAGTATGTAGTTTTAAGGTTCTTGTTACAATTTCCTAATGAACAGTAGGAAAGAAATTATCACAGCACTGTGGCAACGCCATGTATTCTGCCTGAAACAATCTGCAGGATTACAGTAGTTCAGCTTCACATTAAAAGGCAACAGATTTTTATATTCCCTCTTTTGACTTGTCATACGGAAAACCTTAAGTGAAATATTTTCCAGTGATTGTTTGTGTCAAAGTGTGATTGTGACATTTCCCTCCCAGATTTCTGTGGGCTTGTTTTTCCTTTTAATTGCTCAGCTGCTGAGCATACAAATCAATAACTTGTTATTAACTCCTTTGGGAAATTTAATAGCTATTAATGAGACTCAACTAGAGGTTTGCAGGGTTTCATTTTAATGTTCAAATAAGACTTCAAAAGTAACTTTCCATTGAACTTCAATTTCAGACTGTCCTTCAAACTCTCATTTTCACTGGTGAAAAGTTGAAATGGGGAGGTAAAACAGAAGCCTCAGTTGGTCTCACAGCCCTGCATGGATACAGACATACTGAAGAGCAAGATTCCAGATTTCATCCTAGGTTTCCAGTCTTTGATACTCTGATACAGAGCAAAGTAAGCAGCATGAGCAGAAAGGCAGATGTGTCTGTCCTGGCTTCTGGAGCTCTCAGCATTGTGGCTCTGCAATTGGAGATGAGATGGAGTTAACTTTTTCCACTCCTGAGCTGGAGCCCAGCTGCCCTTTGGGTTAGTGTGGATGTCAGCAGCCATGACTGGTGCTACCTCTGGAGAACCTCTGACTTGACTAAAAATAGGCAGCCTTGGAAAGCTCCTGAGACCTGGCTTTCCTGAAGTCTCTCATCTAGCTCCACAGATCAGGAAGCTCAGGGACATTTTTGTTAAAAATCTTCCAAAGGAAAGAACTACCTTGAACCTGTGGGATTTTTCTTGTCAATGTCCAGGGAAACATCTCCTGTCTCCAGTCAGTCATCCTGGGCTTGCTTGGTAGGATGGAAATCTTGCAGAGTTTCCTTGGCTGGGACCACATGGCAGTTCTTAAAGCTTAAGTTGTTAACACTGAGCACAGCAGAACAGGGATCCCACGGTCCCATGGCCCTGGGGCTCACAGGGGGAGCGGTTGGTCTGTGCATCACTGCTCAAGGCTGTGACTGAGCCTCCCTTGGTCCTGCTCCCACCCTAATAGGTCTGCTTTGAAAAAGGCCTAAATAGATGTTTCAAAGCTTGATAACAAGGTGATTGGTGTCAAAGAAACACCGAACTGAACACTTTTCAGTTCATTTTGCCCCATAAGCTGGGATAGACCAAGATCATTTCATTGTGTCATCTTCAGTTTAATACGCAAATTACTTAATGTAGAGTTGCGACTGCAGGAACACATTGCTGCTTCCTGTCCTGGTCTTAGCAATATTGAATTTCCCCAGCCCTACCAGGACTCAGCTCCTCATGCCAATCACAGAAACTGGTCATTAAAAAAGGGAGAGAAGAAAAAAAGGGAGCTGTTCCTGTAAGCCGTGTGCTCCAGCTGATGGGGAAGGCAGGAAGGAGGAGATGGGCTTTGCTCCTAATCAGCCAGAGACACTGCAGACTGCAGAGACAAACCCTGCACTGCTCAAGGTGGGCCTGAACCGCATCCCGGCTCCAAAGGACCTTGTTTAAACTGCACTGGACCTGGCCCACTGATCTGGGCTGTCTCTGCTGTGCACAGCTCTTTGCTCAGGAGCTCTCCTGACATGTTGTTGACATACCCTCCTCAACCTGCAGCTCTCCCACTCCCTGGGCTGGCTGGGCATGATATGCTTTCATCTTATATCAAAGAGAGGGGCTCTGCTGTAAAAAGCCATTGGTGCTGGTGGAGAGAAGAAACAAGCTAGCATCGCATTATGGGTGAGATGCCCAGGGAGAAAACAGGCCATCACCTGGAAAGCAGATCTTAGCCCTGGCCTGAACTTAACAGCCCCTACAGCCAGGGGATACGAGTCCACATACAGATACATCTTTTTCTCTTTTTTCTTCTTCTTTGCTGCACAGGAAGAAAATGAACCAAAGAGTGAGAATGTAAGGGTAGAGAGAGAGGTTTGAAGTCTAGAGTAGGAGAGCAGGGGTATCGTGTGAGCAGGACCCAGCCAGAGGCTCTCCTGCCCCAGGCATGGGGACCTTGGCTCACTGGGTGCTGTCCTGGAGGCCATAGGTATATGTGTGTCAGAGATGGGAGACACCAGGGTGACCCCAGGGAAGATGAAAGATGTTTTATCTGTAATTTAAGGAATGTTTTTTGTTCCCTAGCAAACAAGCCAGCCGTGTGCCGCTCCCTGTGCCGTGCAGTCTGCCGGGGCCGTGCTCCCGTGCTGAGGTGGGGGCTCTCGGGGTGTGCTCCATCCTGAAGTGCCATAAAGGAGCTCTACAGGAGCAGGAGAAACACTCAGCCTGGGGCCCCTATAGCAGGTTGCGGGAGCACAGCAGGCTCTGCTCCAATTTGACAAGCACAGTGAGTGATTAATGAGCCAGGGAAAACAGGGTGACACATGCAAATACTAGAGATCTACAGAGGAAATTCTGAGGATCAAGTCCACCTTTGTAAACAGAAATATCTCTATTATTGGGGAAGACAAGAAGGGAGCAGAGAAGCTCTGTGACTTCCCCAGACAGTCTCTAATGATACTTTCTGCAGTTTGCATCAATCCAGATTAAGCTTTGGGCTGACACAGACAGATCTTAACTAGGCTCTCGTCCAATGGAGTTGCCTGTTCCCTTGTCCCCTGCTTTCTCTGTTGCTGAGCTCGGCTCCACGCCTGACACAGAGTATCTGCACATCCCTTTGAGCAGCTAACCCTGCTCCCCTGATTGCTCTGCCAAATGAGGCTCTCATTTCACTGCGATGAGGAGTGCTGCACTGATGAGGACAGTCCATGTGCAGGAGGAAGTGGTTTTGGTCTGTGACTTTAGTTGTTCCAGGCAGAAATTGGAGCAGCTCCGAGAACTGCTGAAGGAGGCATTCTAGCTCTCCCAGGGTCCCTCTGCCAGTGTAAGGCCACTTACACTGCTGGCCCCTGAGAAAAAACACTTCAGTGATGGGCTGGGCCTTAAAAAAAGTCCAAGTTTGGGAAACAATGTCAGAGTTGTGGTCAATGGGAAATGCTGTTGTGGTAGCCTGGGATGGTGCTGTGCTGATCTGGGGCAGGATGAACGGTGCAGGGCAATACTTCTTACACCTCTGTGCTGAGAACAGGGAATGTGGCTCCTGGACTCTCTCAGCCCTGAAAAACGCACTTCAAGTTCTGCAGGAGCTACACACACCACGGACCAGCCCAGTTACTGCAAACCTGTGCAAGTGGAAGTTTGCAGCAGTGCTCTGGGGGCACCACTAACCAACAACAGCTGCTTTTCAACAGATCGTGTAGGACTGTATTCTCTTTTGGAAAGAGATACTTCATTGTGGCCTCTGAAGAGGAGATCAGTAATTAATTCTCTGCTCTCCATCTTGGAGGGAAAGCCTTGACCGTCTGGCACACGGTTAGATACTGAAAAGTTTGCTGCCAAGAAAAACTTCTGAAAATTTCCCATGTCGCATAAGAGGGGAGAAGTTTTAGTATGAGATTTTCAGAGCTGTATCAGAGTCTATTTTCTTTAGATAGCAAATGCAGTTTGGAAAATCTGTACTTTGGCATAAGTAAGGTTGAATAACGTGGAAGTTCCTTGAGCCCTACTGCAGGTTTACTGGGACTCATCCACAGACAGTTGTGGATCTGTTTGCATCAACTGGAGCCTTCGTCCTGTGCCAGCTGCTCATACAAGTGATCCCAGGGATCTGGGGTGCCCTTTCCACCATGGTATGGTCCAAAAGCAGGGCCTCAGCACAGCCTGGTAAACACAGAGTAATTATTCTGGGGCAAGTGAGGACACGAGAAGCATGATCGAACGTGTCATGTCTCAGTCAGGGATGCCTGTATCTTTAGCAGATAAGGGAGCAAGGTAATTGACTTTTCCAGACTTGAGTTACCTGGAAACTTTCTCCCAGTTGGTGTGAGTCTACGGTAACACAAAAGTGGTTGGTAATTGCGATCTGCACGATGCACATGCTGGTAAGGTGAAGCCTTCTACTTCTTGAGAAGGCGCGAGCTTGGAAGGGTTCTGGGCTTGATTGTCATTCTAGACAAGTGTATCCTGACATCCTTTCCTTTTTACTATAAATCAGAAGCAAAATGAATAAATTAGTTATTGAAGTTCCTTGTGGGCTTCATTGATGCAATTGCAGGTGGAAAAGACAGGTAACATAACCAGAGGGAATTGGTGTCAAGGCTGCTCCTTACAGACCCAGATTATGTCACCAATCAGCTGGTGAAATAAAGAGATTTCCCGCGTATATTTAGTAAATCAACATGACAATGTCATATACAATCGGAGTTAATTAGGCAAACCTTCTTGCTGTGTATAGCATACCTCATGCCTTAAAGGTAGAGAGGCTTCCGTCGTTACTGCAGCTTTGCAAGTGTCAGGGGGAGCTGGTTGGTTGCAACTCGGCGTTGAAAGGCAGACTCAGCAGCGTTGTCCCTGCTGCTCTGGCAGGGCTGGGGGAGCTCCGGGCTGGGCAGGTCCATGTCACCAACCCCAAGGAAGCTGAGGCCTGGTCTGTGGCACAGGGTGCTGTTGCGAGGGGATGCTGCTGGGGTTTGACGTGAAGGGGGGACAGGAATCATTTTCAGGGAACCTCACGTTTCCCATTTAATCTCTGTGCTCGCTGTGTTTCCTTACCTCGCTGTGAACCCGACCCACTGTTGCGCCAGAAGTCACACGCTTGTTCCCCAGGAGCTCCCACTGTGGGATGCTGTTCCTCACACGTGAGACTCGCTTCTCAGGTCAAGGAGGGACAGAAGTGACAATAACCCCTGGCCCTGCTGGAGCTGCGCACAGCTTCTTGGCGTGTCTCGGGCAAAAGGCATTTGACATCTTAGGCCCCTTCCTCGCCTCTGCCCCAGGGAGGAGAGGCCAAGTGTAGGGCAACGGAGTGACTTGTCCAAGGTCAGCCCATGTCAGAGCCAGGATTGGCTTTGCATTTCCTCGCTTTGACCGTGGGACTCCCATCTGGTTTGATTCAGCTGTCAACCCGGGAGCAGAGAGTGGCAGTAACAAAAGGCTTTTTCAGACATAATCCCACTAAACGGAGACAATCCTGTTATGTTTCCAGGCGACAGGAATTGAGACTTTAGTGCCAGAGTATGAGGACTCTGCCCTAAGGGCTTTGTTTCAGGACTTCATGTCAGGTGATCTCAGGGCCAGCCTGGTCTTTGTGCCCTAGAGCAGCACAGATTAAGCCCTAAACATGTATTTTTAAACTGAGGAAAGCCCAAGAGGTGTGATACACAATCTGGGATGGGGAGGGAAATCCAGACCAGCATCCCAGTAAGAGGGATTAGTCTGGCCAAGACAATAGCAGCCGTGAATCTCCAAGGGGCATGGCCTGACATGCCAGCTGAGGGCTGGGCTGCCCTCCCCATGCCAGCTACACCAGCCTGCCAAAGTTCAAATGTCTGACAAGCATCACACCGCAGCTCCTCTATTCCCAGCCCATGTGTCCCCGATCCCCAGCAGAGGCCAGTTAATACCCAATTAACAGGACTCTTTCTAATGAACTGAGCCTTAACCGCCAGCTACTCCATCCTTTAATCTCTCCCAGCCGGAGTGGAAGGGCTTGGCAGGTGTCACTTCAGGCTGGGGTGACAGGGCAGATCCAGCCTGCCAAAGCACAGCCGCGTGTCTGACAGCCCCTCACCGAGCCTTCCTCCCCCAGACACACGATTTACCCCAGGGCGAACAGCGCGCAGCCCTGTTTCCATGTTCATCCCCGCAGGTCTGAAGAGTTCCTTGCTCCCTGCCCCTGTTCCCCCACTGGGCTGGAGTTGGAACACGTTACCTCCCCAGCTCAGGGTGGTTTTCCCGAACAACTGTCGTGGCCACTCACACTCTGTCAAAGCTGTTCTTCTGCACCTGCTCACCAGAGCCCCCTTTTCTGGCCATGCTCGGTGTGAAGGAGGCACTTGAGGAGGTATGGCCCACCCAGAGACCCCATGAAACAAACCGGGACTGGGTGTCTTCAGCTGTTATTTCTCAGGACACAGGGGACCACACACTTCTGTCTCATGGGTCCCCTCAGCCCCCCAGAGGGCTGGATCTTGCTGTAGAGAGCTTTAGAGATAAGTGGTTCAGGAGTTGACTTGGCTTTGGGAGCATCAGAGTGAAGCTGTTTCTGCTGTACAGGGGTGGCTGCCTTGCTTTACAGGGACTATTATGCAAACTAGAGTTTCCCCACCATGTTGATCTCAAAAGTAGAAATCTTAAGATATTATTACAGGCTAGGAAATCCCCCTCCACATCACATCTCAGTTCTCCCAGCCTTATCTCCTCTGGCAGGAGGTGGTGTGCGTGCAACACGCACCCCAGCAGCCTCGGGCAGAGCAAAGCGTGAAGATGCAGCACAGTGTGGGTGCTGTGGAATTTGAGTTTCAGGCCAAATGAGGCCATGGGGAAAGAAAGAACACATGAATAGTAATTCCTAGTGGCTACAGACATCCCACGCTCCTGCTGTGCCTCTCTGGCTGCAGGTAGCAGCAGCAGCAGCAGCCGGTGGCGGGTTGTGCCGGAGCCAGCCCTAACCTGACGCCTGGTCTGCCGGGGAAGTGTCTGACACAGGCCTTGCCAGCCAGGGAAGTTACTGGTTTTTAAGTGGGAGTCAGTCTGAGGGGGAACAACCATCATTCCCAGACTGACCCCTCCTGCAAGGTGCCCAAAGCCCCACCATCAGCTGTGTTTTTCAACAGTAATATTGTGAGAGGCAGTGCTTGACACACCAAAGTGACACTGTAGCACCCCAAATCGTCGTTAAAGATGACTCCATCTTCCATATGCAGTACTAGCACAGCGCTTGTTCCAGATTTTATTTTCCTGGTTCCAGTTCTTGAGTTTCTGAATTTAGAAAGTAATAGTAGGGATGAGCTCCACACAGGACCTAGCTTCATTGTGAGGAAAAAATAAGGATTATCCAAGAAAGCACTTAGGCTGCGTCCAGGCTACTTGGCAGAGTAGGGAACCCACTCTCAACTTTGTCTGGGCGGTGCTGGCTTGGGTAGGAGAATGGCTCTGAATTACCTTGAGTAAGCCCTGCTTTGAGCTGTTTACCAGAAAAGCCAAGGAGCAGATCAGGCTCCACAGGGAAACAAACTTCCCATCTCTGCCCAGCACGGCAGCAGGCTGCAGGCAGGAGGGGAGCTCCTCTGGAGCTCCAGGGGTGACAGCAATTGTGTGGTGGGCATTTTCCTCTCCTCAAACTGTGCTGGAGAATCAGAGAGAGAATGCAGGTGCTTCTGTGCCATGTAATAGGAATTACGATTTGACAGTCCTGTAGAAATGGAAGTATTTAAAGTTGTACTGGGGCTGTCAAGGACGGCAGCTGCTCACCCCTCCACAGCTTTGATAGGGATGTTACTGACTTTCCCCTCAGTGCTCCAGCTGTTTAAATGGTGTTTCTGGGGATGCCAGGAGCTGCCAAGTCTGGATACGGGGTGAGGGCTGAGCCTCCAAGTCCAGCAGATAATCACGCAGTATCGTTGCATTATCGGATTGCTTTCATCTGCAGATCTTGGCATGTTCCAGATGTACTAATGAAGACTAACACCATCCCGGGAAGGGCTGAGATAGTATTAACCGAGCTTACAAATGGGGAAAGTAAAACTCTGAGAGAAGGAATGCATTTAGACACTGGCTCCTGTCTCTGTCAGGTGCCTGCAAGAAGCTGGGCCAAAAAGGATTTGCTTAAAACCCCAGAGCAAATCGCTGGAGCAGATCTAGGACTCTGTGCCCCAGCCTTTGGCTGCCTTTGCCACAAAAAGCTCCATTCCCCAGACTGGGAGAGGAGACGCTGGAAGAAGAATATTGTCTCCTGAATCACAGGGCTTCTCCAGATTTTGCAGGAGTTTGTGAGGAAAAAAACTTTGAAGCACTTTCTTGTAAGCACTGGCAGAGGCCCAGAAGCTGCGACACCAGCCACTCAGAACCCCAGTGTCTGAATTTATATTGGTGCCCGTTGCCTTGATGCCGTGTGGAGCCAGGCAGCTCTTCTGTGTGTCTCTGCTCTTCCCCAGCCTGGCAGGGAAAGGTTTGAGCTGTTCAGTCATTGTTTCTTAGCAGCCACTGGCCTAAACCTGAGGAAGCAGAGTGGATCCTAAGGGATCACTGAAAAGCAGTAGACAGGATCCTGTGGGATCTGTGCAGACATATTGCCTGAGCAGCTTGTGCAGCTCCCCCCACTTTGCAGCTCGCGGTGTAGAACAGAAGAATTGAGTGTGAAACAGCTTCCCTGCAGACCCCATTAGCCTGAGCTGGCAATTGCCAACATAAGGCCAGGCCACGCCGCCCTGGAGAGATGCTTGAGCTACTGCAGCACATCTTGTCAGAGCTTCCCAGCACAGGAGGGAGCAGAGTCAATGAGAGGACAACTGTACTTTTTTTGCTCTAAGGCACAGAGCTGCCGCTGGCCCATTGCTTCCAAGCAAAGCCCCGCTCCCTGGCCTGTGCCAGCAGGAGGAGGCTCTGTAGGGGCAGGCTGGACTGAGGGGGTCCTTCTGCCTCTGCTGGGGTGGGGCTTCTCTCAGCCCTAATTTTCTCCCAGAAGAGTTTCTCCTGTGCCTCTAATTAAGCCTGGTTTAGGAGTGTGGACAGTCTGAGCACTTGTAAATTACCCCAGCCACCAGACAGGCTTTGTCCAGCCCACAGACCTCTAATTATTCTGTTCAGCCCCTAGAGATAAGAGATCTGCTGGAGACAGACTGAGCAAAGAATATCAGGTGTGATAGACCCTGCTTGGATGGCAGCCCTGGGAAACGTGGCTGCTGGTGCCCAGCACAAAGAGCAGGTCAGATATAGCCCGAAACCTCTACCACGCAGAGCTCTGTGTTTGCACATGAAAAGAAAACTCCTCCCCATTCGTGTGGCCAGGCTGGGCTGTGGCCAGTGTCCCCCCACGGCATGTGTGACAGGCCGGTGTCTTCCCATGGCAAGTGTTGGGCACAATTTTCTGCTGGGGGGCAGAGGTGATGGCAGGTTTCCTGGGGCTGGCACAGCCAGTTCTGAGCTGAGCCTCTTCCTCCTTCCCACACACACCACTGCGATGCTCCGACCCCAGGGAAAGGGGATGATGTCTGTCCCTGGTGAGGTGACCGGCAGCTAGAAACACCAGAATAGAGGACTTCTGTTTGCCGTCTCAGTGGCTCCCCAGCAGCAGTCCTTCAAGGAGCTCTTTGGGTGGGCAGGGCAGCATCTTGTCTGCAGTGCAGGAGGCTGCTTTGGGCGAGTTTAGGCATATTTCTTTAACACAGTGTACAAGAGTCAGTTCATCATTTGAAAGAGACGTGTCGCAAGTTGCTTGCAATCTCTTCTCTGCAGCTCGTTCCCCAGTTTATTTCGAGCAGCCTTTGCGTGAGCATGGATATTTGGGTTTGTTTACAGGAAGCATTTGTAGAATGTGGCCATTCCCGGTTTTCTGTTTTCTTATAAACAAACATGTAGGCAAAGACTTGGTCCCCTACACTGGGCTGGGGAGGCGCAGGGAACGCCAGCGGCTCTGCTCTAGGAGAGAGAGGCACAGGCAGCCCTGCCCGACGCCGAGGGTCGCTGCCCTGGGCACGCCATAGGAGGGGGGCAGCTTTGGGGGGCAGAAGCGTGTTTGCCCTCTCCCCTCCAGGGCAGGGCAGCTGCTGCAAGATCACTCTTTATGCAAAGATTAAAAGAAAAAAATGCTACCTCTCTGAGCTAGCTGCTTTGTCTAAGTCTTGAATGATTTTCTGTCACTAGGTATCAAACTGTAGTTGAAAGGATTTCCCGTTGACATTTAGCAGTATTAAATTACAAAATAACCACAAGTCAGCCACTCAGTATGATATAAACAGTGGGATTTGACAGAGCTTTTTCTGGCCTTGGGGACCAATTTACTCATTTTTACAGTCCCAACTCCAGTCATCCGCTGGTAATGCACAGCGCCTTTTGGACACCATCTATTTGGAATTAGAGACACATATGGCAGAGTGTAATTACCTATTTATTCTGCTGCTGAATCAGCAAACTGAGGCTAGTTAACATTACAGCTCATAAGCCCCTTTCATAAACATGGGTCAGTGCTGGAACTGGGCAAAATTAATGCAAAGGAGAGAAAGAATTCCTATCGAAAGGGAAGCCAAAAAAATCAGATGATTTAACAGGGAAAAAATGGACTCTTGATGCTTTCTGTGAGGAAGAAATCTGAGGAACCACAGCCAGGCTTCTGGGAGGAGGGGCCTGGACCATCACTTATTCCCACTGGTGTAAATCGGGAGTAGCTGTGGAAATGCCTTGCTGAAAGTCTGAAATAAATGAGAGGGAAATCAGGCACATTGGCCAGAGCTTCAGCTCAGCTCCCTGAGGACACGAGCAGCTGAGCTCTGAGCACTGCCACCCCACAGGGCGGCTTTTGGGGTTGGACTGCGAGTCACACTTGTTTGCACCGAGAATGGATTTAGCCCCTTGTCCCCAGCCGTGATGCTGTGGCTGGATGTGCAGGGGAGCGCCTGAACTGGGGCTAAGCACACCCCCGGCTTCCTGTCCTATTTTCTGCCACCCCTTGCAGCTCTGCAGGCAGGTTAATAACCAGAGGCAGAAAGTGCTTTGTGACTCTCCGCGAAGCTGAAAGGTTTCCTGGTGGGCACATGGCAAAGCAGCCAAGGCGGGGAAAGCTGCTCTGGCAGGAACACTGCGGAGAAGCGCCGCTTGGCTGACACACGGTGGGGTTCCTCCAGCCACCTGGAGACCCCCAGCCTGCGGGACCCCACGGGCCCAGCTGCAGCGTGTGACAAGAAGGGAGCGCAGGTGAAGGGGTTAACTTCCACCAATACCAGCTGCTCCCAGCAAGGAGCCTTCTCCTGCTTTCTGGGCAGACCAGCCAAGAGTAATCCGTCCAGGGGGTAACTGGATCTCCCAACCCCCAGGGCTTAGAGCCAAGTTTCTTGGGGAGCAGACAGGATTCAGGGCCCCTCTTGGTGTGCCCACCCCACCGTCACCTGCCCCCTGCCCGGCAGCAGCTCGGCTGGTGGAGGGCGAAGCAAGGAGGCAGCTTCCTGTTCTCTCCTACGTAGCAAAGAGGCAAAATAGTAGCAGAAACCTAAGCTGCCAGCAGAAGAGCAAGAGACTATTCTGGAAAGCACCGGCTAAAGCTGTAGGAACACGTTTCTCCTCCCACTGACTTTCAAAGCTTTGCGGTAATTAAGACACCCATCACTGCCAGGACTCCTCAGCAAAGCTGCTATTAGGTGCTTTCCCTGTGGGACAGGGTGAGGTTTAGGACTTCACGATGATCTGAAGTCAGATAGAAGAGGAGGCATCGGTCCATCTCTATCCACAGCTGGTCTTCACTTGGGCTTCTCTGCTGGGGGAGGTGTTTGTGGTCCTGCTTTGGGGTGGGGGTTGTGGGTCCTGGTTTGGAAAGCATCTGTGAGCTGTGCTGTGCACAGGATGTGGGGCACATCACTACACCTGACCTCATTTGGAGTCACACCTGACTCCTGCTAGTCCAAAACAGAAAGGAGCAGTTTTCCTCCCTCTGCATTAGCTTTGCCGTGGTGGCCAGTCACTGCCACAAAGAGAAGGAGAGAACTGAGGCCCTTGGCTGAGCTTTGGAACCTCAAGGACCACAGCCAGTGGGGAGGGGGTGGGCGCCCCAGGGTGTGCTCAGCCACCCCGAGTCTTTGCCCCGACAAACAGCACGGTCTGGACAAACGAGTTCCCTGCTCTAGCCAGCACCTTGCTTTCTACCTTTATAAAATGGGGATAATAATGACCAGCTTCACTGCAGTGCTACAGAGGCGGATAGTTAAGTCGTGCTTTTAAGCTTTTTGGGAAGCGGCATTGCCATGGAGTGACTGTGGCATCCTGGAGCGGGGTCCTGTCCACCTGCACCGCCGGCCAGGGAAGGGAGCAGCCCCCCGTCTCCTCCAGGTGCACGCACTCGTGCTTGTGCTCTTTTCATTCGCACTCTTCAAAGGGCTGGGCATCTTGTATGAGGGTGCGCGGGGAGCTGGGATTTGAACTCATTAGCTTTGTGCAGCCTGCACCTGCATCTCACTTATGGCTGCAGCCTGTGGGGAAACAGTTTTGTTTTCTTTTTTTTTTTTTTTTTTTCCTTTTTGTTGTTGTTGTTGTTTAAGAGGGGAGCAGAGCGAAGAGAAAAAATGACAAGTGCTCAGGAGGACCAGCTTGGTTCTGGGCCAGGTGCTGCACAGTAGGAGCCACAAAAAGTGCCTTAGAGGTAGCTGGTGAAACTGTTCCAGGGAACGTGACTGAAATACCTGTGCCTCTCGCTGTGCCGGGACCTCGTTTGCCTTGGGACCACAGGCACGAGGGGGTCGTGCTGGGGGAGCTTCTCTGCCGCTGCTGGCTGGACGGCTCCTGCCGAATGTGTCCTCAAGAGCAACTCACTTTTCAATCTCCAGTTGAGGATGCGCTCTGTTTGGTACAAGCAGAAAATAACACATAAAATTTCTGCCTTTTCACCCCATCCTCCCTGCAGAAGGGAGTGTGTGGAGAAGGAGGGTTAGACCGCAAAGCTGGACGGTGGGACTTGTATGTCCTTACTCTTCCCTCTGCTATTATTCACTCCGCTAACATGGATTTTTTCACTTGAAGCATTAGTTTCCCCATCTGTAAAACAGAGATGGAAACCAGGAGCTTCACAGGAATATCCTACACCCTTCAGATGGAGTTTGTCTCATCTGAATTCACGTCTACCTGCCTCTTCTCCCCCCGCCCTGAATCCTTTTCTTTCTCTGTGATTTCACTCCCATAAATCTTGTTCCAGGGCTAAATTAAATGACTGCTTAGAAGTCGAATCCCATCTGTGGCATGCCCTGTGACCTGGCAGTCTTCCTTTCCATCGCTTAAAGCTGGCAACGGCCCAGGGTCTCAGGGAAGTTCTGCAGAAGGATTGTCAGGCTCCTGGGATCTAGTTTAGATCAGTATTTCCATCCCCGAAACCTGTTTTCAGGGGAAGGGAGAGCAGAAAGCAGTTTGATGCAGAGTTTTAAATTGGCCATGTAAAGTCTATACACTTAAAAGTTAAAGTATGGAGCAATCTGTTTTATATCTGAATTTGTTGGATCCTCTTAAAGGCTGTGGAAACTTAAATACAAGAAGTCCTGTTTTTCCCACACTTGCTGTTCCCTGGTTGTGTGCTTTTTCTACGAAGCATCCTGCCCCCGAGTGTGCGGCAGCATGAGCAGCACAGCGGTGCCAGCAGGACCTGCTCCGCTGGCAGGGGCTGGTAAAGGGCTGCAGTTTGCTAATCATTTGTGAAAATGCTGATTTTTATCTCAAGTGAGCATTTTTGCTTAATTTAAAATTAGGTACATTTTGAGCATTGCACAAAATGTACCTATTGAACGTGGAGGGACAAAAATAACGAGAGGAAGCTGTTACAGAGCAGCGGAAGGGGTGATCTGCACCAGGCAGGATCAGGCTCCGGTGCAGGAAACGAGCTGCAGACGGGGTGCCAGCAGCATCCCCGGGGAGGGAGATGCAGTTGGGACCCGCTCCAGAAATTTTCCATGGGAATTCAGCGAGGCCTATTTTCTGATGAAGTTGGAGTTGGCAGGACGTGTAGCAGAGCCAAGGAGTTCACTCCAGAACATGGTGATTTTTAATAAAGTCACAATTACTGCTCTGTGCTAAATGAGTCATTTTAAAGTCAGCCCCTCATAAAACAATCCCTTCTCAGATACTGCTTCCTCCTATACATGTTTCACCAGCACAGCATACTTTTATGGCGTAAACACCACCTTAACTTATATTGCTGCCGAACAGTTACTGCTTGTTCTTGCAGGTTTCTCAACAGCGAGATCCAGGGCCTTGCACAATGCTGGGGAGCAACGTGCTTGTAGAAAGGGGTGGCAGGATTTTCCATCCCAGCCCCAGTGACAAGTGCATGTGACACAGCCCCTGCTGGGGCACAGCAGCCCCCCTTGTTCCCAGGCTGGACAGGACCGTGCCTTCCCGGTGGCCAGCAGGACAGGCGGGGTGGCTGCTGGGCTGTCTCCTCAGTTTCCTCAGCAGGACACTCATTTGAGTTATGATTTTTCATAAACTTTGTCAGACTGAAATCTGTGATGGAGCCTCCTTCAGCTGTCTGCCAAATTACATAAAGTTATCTCAAATTGGCCAGTGAGTCAAAAAGCTAGGGGTTGGAGGAGGTGGGGGGGATGACAGATGGACACTGTGAATGCAGAAGTCTTGCCTCCTTAGGAAGCCAGGCTTAAAACATTCAGAAAGCTGAAGAGGGCTCTGATCCACAAACCCCTTTTGTTTCGAGGCACTGATCTACCCGAACCAAGCAAGTTGTTGAGGTGTGGGATCTTACTTGGGCTTGTTTATTTGCTTTTTGAGGAGGTGTGGGCCGAGATCACGGCTAGGAATATGGCCTGTCTCCATGGTTTGAGTGCGGATCACAACCTCGTAAAACAACTTTTTTCTAAAATAGACGGTGTGAGTATTTGTAACCTGAATGCAAACTGCCAAACGCACATTCACACAACTCTGGTATTATTGTTTAATATGTATATGTTTTCTTTTACAATTTGGACCTAATGAAAAACACGTGGTTTGTGCCGAGCAAAAGGAATAATAGAACTTTTTGGCGGCCGTGCCAGTTCCTGCTGGGCACTGCTGGCCGCGTGGACTCTCTTGCTGCCTTGTGACTCCAGATACTGCAGAGTAACTTGAACGCGTTCCTCATCCCCACCCAAACCTGAACATCGTGGTTTTCAAAACCCTGTTGTCTTGGCAACCTTCCAGGTCCTTCCTGGGCATTTAAAACTCGGCTGAATCTAGTGGAGCAAAGGCACATTCCGAGTGTTTTCCCAGACCTCTGGCATGGCACCCGACTGCGACCCTGCCTCCTTCCCGGCACTTGGACCTTTCGGTTGTCTTTGCTCTTTCTTCTGCCAGCAATGGCACTGCTGTGGTACCTCCCCGTTTCCTTCCTGTTTAAACGAAAGCCCCGTATCTGCCCAGCATTTGAACCAGGGGCACCAAAACATTTTTGTTCTGTGGTTATTCACCACCAAGAACTGCAAACAGTGCGGACAGAGATGCTTCGCGGGCTCTCCGGGGAGCTGAGTCAGCACTTCCAGCTTCCTGACTGATACACACTCAAGAGGGCATGAAACGGGGCTGCTGCTTTAGAAATGGCACCAAAACCCTACGAATGCAGAAAACTGCTCAAAGAAATGTAAATTTGAATGAATGCCTTTGAAACACATATAGGAAAATCCTTCATTGTGAATGTAAATTTAAACAAAATCGCCTACCTCCTGCCTTGCCACACAAAGGAAACCTGCTGCCTCTTCCCTAGGAGAGTGTTTTACCAAGCTCATATGAAACTCCTTTTACAACATCCCTTTGTCTCTCTTGGAACCTGACCAAGAATTATAAGCCTTTAAAGCGAGCTTTTTGCTTGTTCAGGCCCAAAGGGAGTAGCTGGGTATAAATAATAGATTGGCCTCTACTGTTTCCAGTGTTTCTCTTTTGCTGCTTCTCGCAGACACAACCTGGGGAAGGTGTGGCGGTGCCTCTAGCAACAAGAGAGCAGTTCTCTGGTCTCCCTCGAAGGAACATGATGATAAAGTGAGGAACAGCTGACAGGACCAGAGCTGGTATGTGCAGCCCAGCGGACGTGACGTTCCAATTTTAGAAAACTACAACTGGGGAGACTTGCTGGCTTGCTGGACCTTGCTGCTGTTTTCCATACAGGGAGCCTTGGGAGAGCAGCGTCTTATCTACCCGGCGGGCTCAGCAAGAACAGCCCCTCAGCCAGGCAGCTGATGGTTAACAGTTAGCACCTTTGGAGCACACACCTAGCTAAGGGAAAATGTTAGGGACTCGCAGTATGAACTCCTTGTTTTTCCAAGGTGAACAGCTCTGCCACGTCAGCCTGGGAGGCCACGGTTATTCTTTGTTTTCAGTGCTGCCAGCATTGCATCTCCCACCTCTCGCTGGTGTGTGAGCATCAGTGCCGCAACCCCAGTGGTCCTAAAAGATACCCTTAGCTGTTCTCTCTTCTGCCCCAGTGTCAAATTCTGCCTTGAATTGTCAAGTTTGACACTGGCAATTTGGCAGAATCCCAGCTCCCACCCACCTCTTTCTCCATTGCTGTGGTTTGTAAGGAAGGGATTTGGGGGTGTTGTGTATTCCCAAAAGGCAAGTCTTGTATTTACCTCTTGGCAAGCAGAATTAGGAACCTGAGTGAGAGTATTCAAGCTTCTGCTCTCTTCCACTCCTCGGTTACCTTCTTGGTCTCTTTGGGCAGATTAGGGCTTTTGTGCTGTTTTTACCAAGGTCAGTGATCTATTATTTTGTATTCACTGTACTCCACCCAATTAGTTGAGGGCATTTAACATGGATTTTTTATATTTGCATCACAAATTCTAAATGATCCATGAAAAGCAGCTGTTCAGAACCTTCTGAATTCATTATCCTCAGTGCCTCTGAGTGAAGAAACTTCGCCAGCCATTTGACTGAGGCCCTGTGTAGTCAGTCTGACGGGAAACTGTCAGTCATTTGCAGTCTGCATTGAAGAAATAATTTGCTGCTAATCCATTTTACATTCTCTACAACCTCTTCTTACCTGACCTGCTATTTACTAATAGCTGTGTCGCCGGATCGCTAGCTGAACACCCGTGCAGCAGCACCACCAAGGACCTCCCACGTTGGCACGGTCGCAGGCAGTGGTGTTACATGCCACAAAACCATGCCGATCTCATGCCTTCTCTCTTTTCTCTCCCCTGAAGAGAACATGCTTTAGATTTGAGCTGGATTTTTTTACCTTTCAACACAGCATTCCTTAGAATCATAGAATCATCCAGGCCAGAAGGGACCTCCAAAAGGTCATCTAGTCCAACCTTCCTGCAGTCGCAGGGACACCCCCAACTAGAACACCCTTGGTCTTGTTTGCTGCCTGTTTTAGAAAGACCTAGGACCTTGACAAAAACAAAGCAGTGATGGGAATAAAGGACCAGAACAATAAACCCCCACTGTTTCACAACAGACCCTGATGCCATGGCCTAGAATAATGGGGGTGACTTTAAACTTGGGAAAAATTCAGCAGAAGGTTTTAAGGATTGCTTTCCAATGCGAAAAGGAACTGCAAGAACAGTGGGGGAAATGCAGAACATGGAGCGTGCAGGTTCCTCTTCCCTAAATACCAGTGCGTGCTCTGGCCTTTAATTCACTTGGGGCTCAGCTTCCTTCTGGTTTTGAGGCCCAGTAGTTAGATAAAGGAAAATTCACAGTCTTTTAACCTGAGCTGTATTTGGGATACCAGCTCCCCTGCTTCATCTCTGCCAAGGGAATAGTGGCTATGGAGAAGGACTGCTCACAACACAAAGCCACAGCCATCCTTTCCACGTTGCCACTTTATTTTCTACATCGTTTAGTTTGTATCAACAATTTTTTTTACATTACAGGCATTACACAGTGCACATTTTTGAGCTCCTTAGCTGTGCCTTCTCCCCAGACTCCCGCTCCGGCTTGTGCAGCCCTTCTGTGCCTATTCTGTGCATCCCCGTGGCCACACACCGCAGCTTCCAGCACTCCCTGACACACGGGTTTGTACCGTGAACGCGGGATACAGCTAGAGACAACCTCTTACGTACCGCATGGCTCTTCTGCCTTACACACACGTGTGCAAACACCACACCAGATCACACGCACAGGGCTCTCAGCGGCCCTTCTGCATCTCCTCCCCGCAGTTTCTCTGCATTCTTCGGTACAGGAAGAGCGTGGCCCTGAGCCAGAGGCTGGTCTTGCTTTCTCCTCTCTTTCCTTCCTTCCTTTCTTCGGCTCGCTGGGTGTGACAGCCTGAACGCCATTGTTTATTGCTTTTGTTTCCACATATAATCAGGTCTCTTTCCCTGACATTATGCAGCTCAGCACAAGCACTCCAGGTGGGATGAATCCAGTTCAGTGCCCTCCTCCCACCCTGGGCTGCTCCTATCGCTAATGAACTGCAAACAACCATGTTCCCCATGTCCAACCTTCACCCTGCCCGATGCATCCATAATCTAAATATAGGCCATAATTATTCCACTGGCTTCTGTAGGCCCATTGACAGAACTGACAGTGGCAGAGGTCGGGAGACCCTTTGCACCTTCAATACATTCTCTTAACCATTTCTCTGCCACTGATGGTTACAATCTCCCTAAGATCCAATAAATGTCTGGGATTTGTCCTTTGACTGTTCCAGATCTGTTTGTTCCTTAGTCCGCTCAGTTCCTGTACCACCAAACCGCAGGCTGATTATTTTTTTCTCTCTAATTGGGACACTTCGTTTGTTTATCTGGTTGTGCAATCAGAATGTGAACTCAGAATGCTCTGTTCAAGCCAACGACCTGCATCTCCCCGAGACGCAAATCCCAGTGCCTGAGAAAATGAGTGCAGGAATCGATCTCCTGGCCAATGTGCTGCTTCCATGTTGGAATACCCTGGAAGCAGAGGCACCGACTTTCCAGATTATTATTTTTATGGCCCTATGGAACAAGCAGTTGAATATGGTGCTGTGAGAGCGAATAGCGGGGGGTTAAGCTAATCTGTGCTGTAAGTAATTTGATCGCAAATCATTTAGAGAATGTAAATTGTAGGGGAGAGATGTCACTCCTGGCAGGAGGTCGCCTGTGTCACCTGTCAGACAGTCCCCAGTGGCGATCATGAAAATTTCTTTGCGAGATTATTAATAAATAAACATAATGCTCTGCATTTCTGCAGCACCTTTCACTGGAGGGACAGAAAACACTTCAACATGAAGAACTCTGCTATGCAATTACTTTAACTTCCTTTCAAAATATTATTTTAAAGGTTAAATTTGTCACGTTTCCTGGGATCATAAAACAGCATTAAATTTAAACGTCACGATTTACACCTCCACCTCTGCTCATTTTGAGGTAAAGTATAATCTCCATTTGACATCTTGATAGACTAAATGAAGGGACAAGTCATTAGTTCTAAGACGTATGTTAAGCGTTTGTAGTGCGGTAGCTCTTCCAGAGTGTAACAGTGGTCAGAAATCCCATCTTCTACTACAATGGACAAAGTTTTTGTCCCACAGAATTTATACTTTAGTTCAAAACTAAGAAAAGCAGTAGAAGAGAAGGGAGGTTGGATGAGACTGATGGTGACTGCTCAGACCTGCTGCAAGGGTACACCATGTGGGGCACAAAGTTATAGCCGTAAAATTGCAGTGCTGTCATTCAGTGTGCAGGGATGTGTTGCTGCACTCCTAAAGAACTGGATCCTGGCTGCGCATCTCAGTGTATGCATCTCCATAACTGTTAATAAACTAGAGGAACGTATGGAAAAGAGGAAGAAGAGATGGAAGAAGAGCTGTTGACACTGCACGGTCCCTGTGTGCTACGCTAACCAATACCGCCTCATTTTTCATTTGCATTCTTTTCTCTCTCTGTATCCATATGGTCAGTCTCAAATGTAAAACATACCTGCAAGCTTTTTCTGGGCAGGAATCTTCTTTTGTGCTGTGTTTTTTGCACGACACCAAGCACAATTTGGATCCTGACTTATAAATGGGACCCAGAAGCCCTACAATCTGTCCTGCTCCCACTGAAGGTTACAGCAAAATTAATCCCACTTTATCTGGGAAATTATATAGCATTGGTGCTATGAACAGATCTTAGAAGTGAAAAAGAGAACAAATCACCAAGGAAAAGTATTACCCAGAACAGATTCTTTAGAAACTATCCCATGTGAAAGGGGGTTGAGCCTGGGAAGGTGCGTGGATGCAGCTTCTGGCAGGGTCACACTTGTAACATCTGGCTGTGAAAGCTGGAAAGCTCTGCCAACTCCCTTTGAATAACAGGCCGTGCTCACGGAGACTGAGTGTAACTGCATTCCTGCGAAACTCGCCCAGAACACTTGGAAGGGGTCACCAGAAGGAATGTCAGGGAAAACAGGGGAAGGGCCTAGGACTGTTAAAGCCAGAGCTGCTCAATCTGGCTTCAATTGCTCTTCTCTTCTCTTCTCTTCTCTTCTCTTCTCTTCTCTTCTCTTCTCTTCTCTTCTCTTCTTTTTCCTTCTTCTTTCTTCTCTTCTCTTCTCTTCTCTTCTCTTCTCTTCTCTTCTCTTCTCTTCTCTTCTCTTCTCTTCTCTTCTCTTCTCTTCTCTTCTCTTCTCTTCTCTTCTCTTCTCTTCTCTTCTCTTCTCTTCTCTTCTCTTCTCTTCTCTTCTCTTCTCTTCTCTTCTCTTCTCTTCTCTTCTCTTCTCTTCTCTTCTCTTCTCTTCTCTTCTCTTCTCTTCTCTTCTCTTCTCTTCTCTTCTCTTCTCTTCTCTTCTCTTCTCTTCTCTTCTCTTCTCTTCTCNCCTTCCCTTCCCTTCCCTTCCCTTCCCTTCCCTTCCCTTTTCTTCATTTTCCTTTTCCAAGAAAGGCACTCATGGAACTGTAAGAAAGAACATCTCCACAAAAAAACAGAGAGAACTCCAGCATGGCTGAGTGAGGGAAGGCATTTGAGTCTCACTAATGACCAGAGACGCTGCAGAAACAGGGGCCAACTTAAGACAGTTCATTAAGAAAGGAGGGGAGACAGAGCAGTAAAGCTTGTGCCTTTGCTAACACAATAACAAAGCAGTGAGAATGGTAAATCTTTACTATCAGCTTAACATATGGTTTGAGTTCCCACCTGAGCCCGAGCTCTCCAGTTACGCACCCTGCCTGTGTGTCGGTGGGCTCTGGGGCCCCAGCCCAGGCAGCCCCATCCAAACCCGTCTCAGAGAAGCGAGAGGGAGGCAACTCGTTTGAACGAAGGTGCTTCAAACTCCAGCGCAAGCAGAGTAAGCTGTAACACAAGTGGTGTGGCATGCAGCTGGGAGCCCAGACAGCAACGGAATAGTGCCGCTTCTGATTTTTATTGCTCCATATGTGGTATGGCTGGTCTCGCTTCTCAAAGCAGGTCTCAGATTCCTGCTCCCTTAGTACAGATGCTTCTGCCAACAAGGTGATTAAGGGAAGAAAACAGATAGCACACCATGGGACATACCGGAGAAAGTACTGAAGCAACGTGCCACTGTCTCCCTCTGCTCTGTGCCACACGGCCCGTTTCAGATTTGTGACCCTGAGATGTCTGTGGGACTCCTTGCTGTTGTGTGAATCTGCTCTGGGTCTGGCCACCACCTGCAGCAAAGGTGCAGGACAGTTCAGGTGTTCTCTTTGGGTTCCTTCCCACCACTGCCCTTCTCTCTGCCCTGTTGGTGGAGTCTCTCAGGGGGTGGCAGCAGCAGTGACCAGTTGGGCTGTGTGCGGGGATGTGAAGTTTAGTTATTTTCTTCTCCTTTGACCCCCAGGCTGTTTCTCATAGTGCAATGGGAGTCCTGTTGCTCAGGCTGTTGCTGGGGTCCTGCTGTGTCATCAAAGGCAGCCATACCTCTGTTTCACCAATAGCTACAACCTTCTAGTGCTGAGGAAGGACTTTAAGGTGCTGCAGCTGGGGATTACCTTTTGTGTCACCTTCCATTTGAAATCTAACTCAAGGAAACCTTTTACTGCTTGGCATAATTTGTCCGATCTACTTTCTCCTTCCCTCTGATGAAGTTCCCAAAAGAGGACCATGGGAGATGCTGGCCACGGGGGAGATCACAGTGACCACATGCTGTCAAGAGCTGAGCTACAAGAAAAGCCAGTGAGTTGTGAGCGGGCAGAGGGTGGTGCAGGGTCTGCAGAGACACCACGAGGAAGGATGTGCTGGCTCTGGAGCAGAGGGGAAGTTACATGAAGGGAGCTGCAGAAAGGAAAATGCATGAGTCAATATTCATCCATATATTCATGATCTGTAGGCTCGAGTGCTGTGATGCTCATTATCTAGGCATGACCTTAAAAACTGCAGTTGATTGAGAACACGGCAGCCCATCTGCTTGGCAACACAGGCTGCTGGGGGCCTCACCCCAGCCCTCTGCTCCCTGCACTACTCTGCTCCTTCTTTGAATACAAATTCAAGGGCACGGGCTTCATCTCCAATTCCTTTGCAAGGGGCTGAGAGAAGGCATCCACAACTCCTTCTCTCTCAAGAACACAGGGAGTGAATTCCGTGTGTGCAGGACACACAGCTCACTCCAGCTCTACACAGCAAACCTCATCCTCCTCTCTTTCTCCCCAAAATATGCAGCGACCACAAGCCTGTGTGCCTGAAAAACTCAATCTTCCACTTGCCCTTCCACAAAAGCAATAGAAAGAGCCATCCCACGGCCCCTGCTTAACATGGAGCTCATGCCAGGAGCTCTCTCTGCAGTTGGGGTGGTGGCAGGTACCACCCGGCAGTTCCACAGGGACAACCAGCTGGGATGTGACGAGGAGAGTGTGCGATGGCAGACACCGAGGTGTTCTCTCTGCCCCATAGCTGTGCAAAGGGGCTCTGCTGGGCCAAAATACCTCTCCCCCGCCGTCCTCTCCACATGGGAGAATTAGCACGTTCATGAATGAAAACTCACCGTTTCCTGCCCTGTTAGTAGGGGACAACAGGCCTCTTCTGTTCTTTCTGTACCGCCCTGCCCTGTTTTCAACTGACCAAAGAAATGAATGAGAACTGTCTGCTGCCACTTAATCATTGAAGATAGACAATCCCCAGAAAGGAGGCAGCAGCATTAAATTTTCTGGCCATGTGAAAAATCCTCAGCTCCTTCCTCCAGACACCTTCCTGGGCCTGCTTTCTAGCATCCCTTCTTCTTTAAAAGAAAATGTGTCTTTCTTCTAAGTAATTAAACTCTATAAAAAAAGGACATTTTCTCCATCATACTTTCCCATCTCCCCTTTCCTGGATGGCAATCACATACTCCAGATCTCACGCTGTGAAGGATATTCTGCCACTGGTCACATCTGGTTCCCTGATGAGATCTGCAGGCGGCCGAGCTGGAGCGTTCGCTGGGTCACGTGGCGGCTCGAGGTTGCCTTATCTTCCTGGAGACCAGCGCTTTTTAATCTCCTTTGATTCCATTTCTCTCTTTTTGCAGCACCCTTATCAGTTTGAGACTAAGCTGCTGCACAAATGCTCATGAGATCAAGCTACAGATCTTAAATATGGTAAAAAAGAGGTGTTTCTCCAAGCAATCTGTTGGAGAGATTTTGTTCTGACTTTTAGACTCGTTCCACACTGGTATGCATTCCTTTAGCATTAATGCTTCCTCTGGGACTCAAACCTTACAGAAATCCGAGAGGCGAGCGCGCGGGCTGCAGACCCGCGGTGGAGGCTGTGGGGAGGAGCCGCGGCGCTGGAAAGAGACACTCCCGGCCTGGCTTCTCCGGCTACTGCGGGAAAACTGACGCTCTTGAAACTCTGTGATTTTCATTTGAGGAAGAAGACTGGGTTTCGGGTTTGAGTGGGGTTTTTTTCCCCCAGAAAATAACTTCTAGCGGCGTCCCCTCGGCGTACGCTATGAAGGATGGAAAATAACAAATAAGTCAATAGGCATATATTAAGGCAGCAAGGGCAGGATTTTATCGACAACGGACTGAGGATGAAGGATCCAGTGACAGTTGCATTTAGCACTTAGAATAAAGTAAATCAATCAAATTGACTGTATGGTCATTTAAAATCCTTAAAGATTTGGGTCAAGATCATTCTAGTTTTCCCAAAACAGACTTCTTACTGGGAATCTTCACACCCGCGAGTAAAGCAGGCGTTTCCCTGTTTAATTGCCTCAGCCTCTGCAGATCCCCTGTGCTTACCCACTGTGCTCGGTTCCGATGGGACAAAGAAAACCAAGTGGCCTCGCCAGCCGTGGGTCAGTACCGAAACATTTGGGCTGTAAATAATGGTGGTAGTTGCCGTGCAACTATGAGAGCATTAGCCAGAAAAGCTTTAGAGGCCTAAAAGATTCTATCCTCTTAGGTTAAAATTTAAACTAATTCCAATATTTTTATTTATGTAGTTCTCCATTCCTCCCAGACTGATTTTCAGGCTTTCACTAGCTACTGAGAGTTCCCTTTGGCAGGTGTATCGGTGGCATTTTAAATACCGTGGATCGAAATGTGCATCAACCCCTCCTGGAACTGTGTCAAACCATTAAACCCATTCACTAAAATTGGGGAGGAGAGACCTATGAATGGAGTGACCTGCCTTTGGGTGGATGTGTACAGAATACACCTCTTACACACCAGCAGACTCCAGCTGGGGACATAAAGCCCAACCTTGCCGTTCCTGGGCACGGAGCGCCGTGTTCACGGGGAGGTGTCGCTGCGCTGGGGAGGTGACACCGGCGGGAGAGCCAGCCCAGGGCCTGGCCGTTCTCACAGGCACAAGGACAAAGTAAAGTAACCGTCTCCTGAAAGTTCTCGCTTTGGGGGCTGTTTAAAAGAGAATTTTGCACAGGACTGTAGCGTAGACTATGAAAGAAAGTCTATTTCTGTCAAGACTTAATTGAGGAAATGTAATTTTCTTTCCTAACTGAATTGCTGTTGATAATCCAAAGTAATTCTGTCTGCTCTGTCTAATTTAGCAATGGAAAACCTGGATCTTGAAGCTGTGCACAAGAACATAGCAGATTTTTAAAAGCAGCTTTTCTGAATAGAAAGACGGTAGCTTATGGCAGCATAACAAAAGACTTTTTGTCGTCATTTTGATGTAAAACACTGAAGTTCTTATACCTCAAACCACCGACACTCCCTTTTTAAGAGAAAGAAATGCATTTTTACAAATGGTACAGCAACAGACCTTGGGAAAATTGAGTTTGGAGGAAAAAAAAATGGAATTAATTTTGTTTCTCTAAGCACTTTCCCATGTTTCAGATTTTGTACTGATAGATTGATGATATGATTTGCTTTAAAACCAGGTGGCCTCTTAGTTTCCATCTGTTGTGTCTATTGCTCCGTCTCTAGTGAGAAGCACTGCAGAGCTGTGCAGGCATCTGTACCCCTGAGAGAAAACTCTCTGCACTATCAGAGACACTCAGGGAGAGAGAATCTAGTTCCACGGCATCTTAAATGTGAGATGTATAAGCAACTTGAGCCCCTGGAAGGATCATGTTTATATTCACCCAAACCGAATGCACTGAATTTATATTAGCGTGGTGTAAACAACTTTACAACAGAAACAAAACCTGGTGACATTTCCAGAAGAAGCTGTTCACATCTTACAAATCCTGCGAACAGTTGCTGCAGGTCCTCGTCTCTCTGGGTGCCAGAGGTGTCACTGCTAAAAACAAGAACATTTGCCTAAAAGTAGGAGTTTGGGAGGATAAAGGACCCCAGCTGAGCAACGACCTGCCACGATTTTTCAGGTTCTACAAAATAGAGACTTACTTTGGAGCTGAAACCACGTGAGCGGAGCCTGCTGGAAAAAGTGACTTATTTGAACCGAACCGCCTGGGGTGGCGGGTTCCCCTGCGCGGGTGTAGGTGTGGGTGACGCAGTCAGTCGGGAGAGGAGGTACAGCCACCGAGCGCTACCCCCACGCGGGCCCTTCCCGGGAACATAACGCACAGGACGCACAACGGGGCCTTTCCCCGTTGCTCCCAGGGAATGGAATCCACGGACACCCGCTGCTGGTGGGAAGGGTGTCACGGTGCCCGACTGTCTCTCCAGAGAGCCAGCTGGAAGGATTCGGAAACCTTTGGAGGCCAAGGCACGGGTCAGCTGGGACGAAACGTCACGTCCCAAGGGATGCGCAGTTTCGCTCCGGGAGCCGGGTGTTTGTCCCGATGAAGGGGCAGACGAGAACGCTCTCCCTCAGACCTGCTCCCCCATCCCGCTGCGGCGGCTCCGCACCCGCTGCCCCCGGCGGTTCAGCCCGTCTCCCTTACCGGATTGATGGGCTTTCTAAAAAAAAAAACCGTTATTTTTATCTGGCAGAGGGCTGAGTAGAAATGAAGTTACGCTGGCAGAAGGTGCCTTTGCTTGCACGGCTCGTTGCATTGCCTGGCCTGCTCCAACTCCTGGCGCTGGCACCGGGCTATGACAGCGCCAGGAGCTTCCCAGTTGAACCAGTGAACCCCTTCTGGTGGAGCCGGGCCCTGGCAAAATACGGGCAAGGGCATTTCTCAGCGGAGATGCTGCTGCGGGGGCGCCTTTCGCGCGGTTCAGGCACCCCCACGGCACCGGGTTCGGTCTCCTGTGCTGCCAAGCGCACTCTGGTTCTGGTTCCCTTGTACAAACCCTGTCGAATTCCAAGCTCAGACTCAAACGCACCGAGGGCTCGGGCTCGTCTCCACCCGCAGAGCGCAGCCGCTCGGTGTCGGGGCCGGACCCATTCGGGGCCCGGTTCCGCCCCAACCGCATCTCTGCTTCGCGGGAGCCGCGGGCGAGCCGGGACCCGGGCACCGGGAGCGGGTGCCGGGACGGGAAACCCCGGGAGCAGCCGGGCGGGAGGGGGAACGGCGGCCGCTTCTGCCGACCCCCGGGGGAACCGTCCTTTTCCGGGGGCGGGACGGCGGCGGGGGGG
>VZRU01005721.1:144826-195365 GCA_013398155.1 Pedionomus torquatus | reverse complement strand
GGTGGCTTCCTGCGCTCCGTCCGTCCGTCTGTCTGCTGGCACACCCGGGGTGCTGCTGGCGGTTGGGGGTGGCTGTGCCAGCGCGGGGAGCTCGGTGGGAAATGCTGCAGCAGTGACACGTCCAGTGGCACAAGTTCCCGGCGCGCTCTGGCTGTGCTGCTGGCATCCCCCTGCCCATCCCCTGGCATCCCCATCTAAAAGTTCATTTTTGTGTGAATCACTGAAAGCAACCGCTTCACTCCTGCAGCATCATCTACAGTTCCTGCCCTTTGAGGCGTCTCTTGACGTTGAGTCAAACTCTTTCCACTGTTGGTTGGGTTTGTTTTTTTTTTCCTGTTGGCATTTTTTGTGACAGTCATATACTTTTGAGCAACGACAGAGAAAGAAAAAGGAACTTCTTCTAGAGAAGAGCGTGGCTGCCCCTGCTTGTTTGGGCTCTGCGCTTCAGAGACCTAAAAAAAATGGGGGCTGAGAGGAACTTTTAGTATGATGGCAAAAGAACCTTCTGTGGGAAGGGAGATTTCTAGAGGGAGCGTTCCAATTTCAGAGGAATTGTCAGAACAAAATCAGCCTTTTGGGTAACACCTGCGACATGTAAAACGCTTCTGCATGTTTTGCTTCCCCACCTTCCTCTGGAATTTTGTTTCTTGACAAATGCGTATTTTACAAGAGAGGATGGCCCTGTAATACGAATACAAGTTTTAATGTGCCTTGGCCAGTTCTTCAGTGGTTGTTTTGTTGGGAGAGAAGCAGGTGGAGATCAGTAACCTGGACTCTGAGCCCGTACTGGGAAACTTGGGGTTTTTTGGTAGCACTTACCTTCTGTGCTCTCACCCAAAAAGTTTTATATGAATAGGTAGTACTTAAATGTACATTAAAATATTGAGCCTACACTGGCTTATCTCATTTCCTGTAATAATTGAGGCTGTACTGGGGAACATAGGGGGAGATTCTGCAATTTATCTTACAGAATACTTTTTTGGCTCTTTTCAGACTGACCTGTTGGTTGGATGGCCTCTTTCAACACCTTTAATGAGTTTTTTGTATACTGAATGGTCTATTAATGATCAATTTTAAAATGAGGTGTTTTGTTATGGATGGGGATGGGAGCCAGCAATACCTGGGTGGGATTTTCTCTTCCTCTACCTCCTCTTTCTCAGCTGTAAAACAGGGGTAGTTACCAAGCAGTCCACCTCCTGTGCACCTTCAGTACGTGCTTTTGTGATGTGTAGAAGATGAATTAGTAGAAGTTCTTTAACAACTTTCCTACTTTTTGTGGTGCCAAATATATTTAACCTCAAGGCTACGAAAACCATACCCACGCCCAACAGCGTGGCGGCGCAGACTGGGCCGTGGGAGCTGGAGCAGCCAACGAGTGGGGCAGGAGGTTGAAGTCAAATTATTCGTTCTGAATTTAAAGCAAGAAAATTGACAGTGCGTTGCTGGAGCAGAGGAAGGTTTTGAAAATGACGTGATGAAAGCCCTAAATAAAAGCCCAGTTGGGGTACCGGCCATACAGACAATGGGGTTAGCAGCCCAGCTTCTCATCTAGCTCTTGTCATTTTAATTTGCTGTTCTCATTGTAGAAGTGGTTGCTCATGGTCATCTCCAACAAATGAGGCAAGTAAGTATGTGGAACCTCATTTTCGAAGTTGGGCTCATCTTTGCCATTGAATGAAAATGTTTTTAACTGCAACTTTCTCAGTATTAGTACAATTCAACACTCATCTGGACAGACGGTGGCCGTGACGGATGCTCCTTGTCATTTGAATGCAGAATTGTGGTTAAGGAAGTTGTGAAGAGCCTTTCTGCCTGTGACACACGGGCCTGCGTTTGTCTTGTAAACTCCCTCGACCAGTCTGTTTCACCTTCTATGGGAATGAGGGTGCTGAGTTCAGTGTGGACCTGTCCCAGTGCTCGACTGGGTTGTTGGGAGGAAATCGGGTGATAGATGCCTTGGGTTTTCTTGCATTTATACTGGATTCGTTCTTGCAATATTGAAAGCAATACTAAATATTATATGAATAGTATAATACTAAATAGTATATAAATAGAAAACACCAAATATTTGTGCAGTTGAAATACAGTTCACGATTGCCTCGATACCACTCCTCACTGAAGACCCTGAAAATGTGGCTTTTGGCACAAAAATGGTGACCCACTGTGCTCCTGGCTATGGCCTGGGCACGGCAGCAGAGGCAGCTCACATGGCCCTGTGGGGTGGGCAGAAAGGCCATCCTCAGTGTAAAATCATGTGGAAGTTAAAGGTCCTGTGGAATGGACAGAGTTCACCCTTGTCATTTTGAAGGCAGGGGCCTTGAAAGTAGTTTCTTGTGTTCCGAAGTGCTGTTGATGCTGTTTATTGCACTCACCCTTCCCCGTGTAAAGCCTTTGGCACAAATCCTCAGCAGGGTCCTGGTGCTTTTTCCTCGGTAGGTCTCTGGGAGCCCTGGAAGGTAAGTGTAGTTTATCTGAAAGCTGGTCATAACAGAACGGGGAAGGTTTGGTGTGTCTCAGCGTCACGCGGAGTCCCTGCGTCAAGCAGCTCGGGCCACCAAACCGGAGGGTGTCCCTGTGCTCCCCCGTGCCAGGGCAGGCATCCTGAATGCTGGGGGGTCGGCTCAGCTGGGTAAACTGGTGTAAAACCAGGGAACTAAAGAAGAAAGAGGCAAAAAAAGAGTTGAACCACTTCACTCGCCCTTTGTGGCTGCTGAAAGGGCAGTTTGTGTTTTCCCTGGCTGTGTCTTTGCCTTTTCCCAGAAGGACAGTGTCCCGCCGAGGGACGGGGCTGCGCAGGCTGGACCCCTCTGGCCAGATGTTGTTCTGGGGGTGGGAGTCTTGTGGCTGTGGAGCACCTTGGGTGCGATGGAACAGGGCTCTTCCACTACTGAAATCCATGTTTCACTGTAGAGCTGTGGCTCTAAAAGAAAGGCAAAAAAGTAGTAAAAAAAGAAGAAAAAAAAAGAAAAAAAGAAGAAAAAAAAGAAAGAAAAAAAAAAGTAGGAGTTAGAAGAAAAGGTTATGTTGGCCCAGAAAATATTTTTATTTTTGAAGAAAGAAAAAAAAAAGAAGAAAAGCCAAAAATTTTGCCTGCAAAATCTGTGTTTAAAACTGCCTTCAAAATCACAGTGTTTTAGTGTTTTTCCACAGCAAGTTGAAATTGCTGCAGTGTGTCTAAATTACACAGAAAATTAAGCTGTACAAAACACTCATTTAGAAACTTCTTACGGGTTTGAGGGGGTGGGGGTGTGTGTGCATTGGATGTTTTTAAAGCCAGACTGGAAGCCGATGTCTTTAGTTGGCCGAGATGTAGGACAGGGAGAAGTGAGGTTCCGTGTAAGTGTGTGACAAAGTGGGCAGTTCCAGGGCTCATAATCCAAGTTTTCATTAAAAACAGAAAGCCACAGGGGGTTATTTTTAATAGTGTTCTGAATGCAGAAGTCTGTAGAGCTGTCAGATCTCTTTGTGGGTAGATGGGTCTTTTTCTGTCTTGGCATAGTTTTCATGTGCATATTGAACTGGATCAAGGTTACTTCAAGTTCTAACCTGTGCTAAGTATTTAAACATCTGGACCTGCCCTGAGGGCCGTTGCTGTTCACGTGGGAGAAGTTTCTTGGATTGTTTTTTAACGTTTTAAAATATTCCAGAAAAAAAAAAAATCATTCAAGGAAACCAGTATATTTAGTTTCCAGTGTTTAGTTGTACGATACACCTTATCACAGGGCACAATGCGATAAGTGGCAAATAATTTTATAGTGTCAGGACAATTAAAGAAGTTAAATTTCTGAAGTGTTTCCTTCAGCATGGCGCTGCTCTAAGTGTCTGCGCTCATGGATTCCAGGCAGTGAACAGCTGTCTGTCGCAGATGGGAGAGGGAAAAAAACCTTCCCCTTAGCTTCTTACTTCTAAAAAGGTTTCCATATAAACCCAGTAGTAATGTAATACAACCTTTTAGTCAAATTTGAGTTTCCTGTTACACGTTTAAGTGAACTGACAGCAGACTGTTATCTATTTGGAACCAAATGGTGTAAGTGAATGAGACTCTAGGAATTTCATACTCCAAAGCATTCTTGAAACCTCACAAATGCTTGTTTGGCAGGCAGAATGCATTATTTATTACATTTAAAAAAATAATAGAAAAAAAAGAAAAAGACTTGCAGGTAGTTTCTGCATTGCTTCTTTGGACTCTGCTGTGTTTCACACGACAAAATCAGGTAGATTAGAAACTGTCAAGGAAGCAGGTAGCAGATCTGTATTTTTAGTAGAATCTGTGTGCAGTGGGGTCTGAAACGGAGCGGGTGTGGGAGATCCAGTGATTTTTGTCAGAGTTGAGTGTGTCCTGCTTGGATCTCAAGACGGCAGAGATGGAGCTCGTGTGCAGAAGTGCTTGAGCTTAGTTTTGGGTTGTAAACTGGATGTGCTGTTTTACTGTTCTGTGGGCTGGTACACCCCAGCAATTATAACACTTATTAAAATAGTTATGACATGTCTGATCGCAGAAAGCAGGAGATGGTAAGATTGTTCTTTTTCAATTAAAACGTTGGCGCTGGCGGCACAAAGCTTTTCCCTGTATGGTTGTTGCCTCACTGTTTTCTTTTGTTTCCCCCCATGCCCCCCCAGACTATTAGCAGTAATATTACAATCCCACAGCACTTCTGAAAGATTTTGTGTTTATTTGCTTTGGGTAGCTTAGGTCTCCAGCTCTGGACTCGGACTCTGTATGCCCTTCATGGGATGAGTCCACGTAGGTGCCAAGCCATCCCCTGCCTTTGGACGGACCCTGGGCACAAACCCTGACACGTCTATGCGTTTGCATCAGGCAGTTTATTTTGTCATTTTATCAAAGTGTCGACTGGTTTTGGTCATAATTCCAAGCAGTTTTCGTTCCGAGGCTATTCCCATTCCTCGGTTGGGTGCTGGCAGGTGCAGTGGTCCCTGTGTGTCTCATTCACCCAGTCCTTAAGCTGTGGTGGCACCTCTGGGCTAATTTACCTCCATACAACGTGGAACATCAGTTAGAAATTGTGTTGAAGTGTTGTTTTTCGAAGCTGGAGAGGCTGCCGAGGCTGTTGTGAGAGCCCCTCTGGAAAAGAGCGTTCTGGGGAAGGGGTGGCTCCCGATCTCCTGTGTGTGGAGGTGCCCCCTGGCACATGTGGGGCAGTGCTGGTTCAGTGAGTTAAACCTCTTCTAAACTAACCTACAGGGGAATTGGGGGTAATAAACCCCAGTGGGGCACTGCTGGAGGAGGGCAGAGATTCCCCTTCGAGGAGGGGGTGATAACGTCTTGCTCTGCCGCAGCTATTTACAAAATGAATGGCTGTCAACAGCCCGGCTGGTGCGTCCCCAGATCGGCATGTCAGCCTTGCCCGGAGACAGCTGAAGGACCTTCCTGAGGCACTCTCAGTGTCCCCTTTCATCGCAGCATCCCACCTTTTGGGCCCGAAACATCCTCTGGTATTTGATCTGGGTGGGATTCCCCAGGAGGGGTTGTGCTGTCGCTTTGGGGGACACTGTCCCCATCCTGCTCCTCCGTGCGCTCCATCCAAGTGAATCATGGTGGCCTCACCTACTGCGCTGGTGTTTCAGGGGTCAAAAACCAAACTGATAACGGCGGTGACCCCGTGCCCAGCGCGCTGACGGAGCAGATGCCGCTCCACACCCTGGGGAGGATTTGCAAGTCTCTCATTTTGCAGAGCTCGGTGACAGATCCTGCTGTCTGGTTACTTTTGTCGTTCGGTCTTTAAGAAGCCCACTTGCCGAAAAGCCATGGTGTGTGTGAAGAGGAGCTTTAAGTCCATGCTGACAGGAGGGACGGGTGCGGGATGGTTGGGATTGCTGCCACCGAGCGCCGGTGTGCTGGGAGGTGGCACAGCCTGAGCTCTCCCGTCCCTCCTTGCTCTGGCTCAAGTGGCACAGGATAATACAAGTTCCCATGTTGCTTCTTCCCGTAGAGCCAACGCTCCTCCTTTACTCGGAGAGTAGCTTTTTTCTTACCCTAGTGATGTTTAAACTGTGGAATTGGAGATCAAAATCGCTTCAGATGGCGCAATAGTGGGGGAATGTTGACCTACAGGATGGATTGCGACTTCACAGAGCACTCAGTACCATTCCTTTCAGGAATTTCGGTTTCGGTCTCTGTCCTGTCCTTGTGGACACTTGTCTCTGCTGGCTGGAAAAGGAGGGGCTTTCTCCTTGTTGGAACATTTTGTTTCTTGCACAAGAACACTCTGAATGTCCAGCCTGCCTTGGAGTTTGTGGTGGGTTCTGGTTCTTGGGACACACGTAGGGCATTACAGTGAGGAGGCGGGGAGAGAAGCTGTAGATATTTTAAGGTTCCTTTCCTTCAAGAGTAGGGATTTTGGGTGGAATGGATGGACGTGGACACGACAGCTCCCTCCTCTTCCATTCACGGGAGTTGTGCTTTCCCTCTTGGGCGCTGTCGGTGTTTCATTAGTTCTTCTGTCAGAGTTGTGTGAAACCCAAGTCTCAAAAATGTTGAACTGGAATAAAAAAAACCCCATAAACAACCTTGAAAAGGGTTTTAGAAATATAAGAATGTATTCCAGAGAAGCAAATAAGTCCCAACTGTGTGTGTCTACGCTACCCTTTAATCAGCTGGGAAATCTAAGTGGTGACTTTCAGCTGTCACTATATTAAGAACCAGCGCTGCCTTTTGTGGCAGTCTGTATATACTGAACGCGGGGCTGTGTAGTAAATATTCTTGCTGTGTTTTCATAATCATTCTACTTAGAGTAAGTGCTTCTTGGGTGGGTATTACAAATCTGTTAATCTTTATGGTATTTATAGGGTAATTTTTAACTCTCTTGAGCTCCTTACTTCCTTGCGGGTCAATTACTCAATTTATAACATTCTGTCAGTTTTAAGAACTTTACCATCCAAGGGTAAACACTGTGGGGTACAGCTCTTTACCTGTGTTTGCTCTTAGTTCTTTGTATATTAAGGAATGCAATAACTTACTTCATGACTGACTTACTGGGATTTCTTTTACTCTCCCTGGTTTGTACTTTAAAGTGACTGTGATGACTTATTTCAGCTTTTGTGCTTCATCACTAACGCAGGGAGAGGGAAAACTTGCCACGGGTCTCGCTGAAGAAAAGGCTGTTAATCAAGTTGCAGCTACTTAAGTCAAAATTCTGAACAGTGTTTAAATATATTTGATCGTCTATTGATGAAACCGATTACTACAAGCCAACCGTTTTTCTGTGTTGCGAGCACAGAGCTCTCTCGGGGAGGTTTTGGCAGCAGGGAGGGACGGTGGACTTGATTTTATGTTCTCGCTGTAGGTGTCCACGTTAAAGTGAAAATCTGCTCCAGCTCCGTGGGGTTTCGCTTGGCCTCTGGAAAGAGAGAATCAAGTCAGCTCCCGGCGCTGGAGTTTTGCTTCTTGAAGCTGCCTTTCCCCTTGCTCCTTTGGCTGCCGTCCGTGTTAGCAGAGCAGTGAGACCCGATGGTGCTGTCCTTGTGTAGCGAAGGGGCTCTTGCCGTAGTGTCTGACCCTTGAGAGTATGTTTGGGGCTGGGAGAGGGGTGTGTGTAGGCAAGAAAGTTGCTGGTGACTTGGAAAGCCAGGGTTTGAGGAGCATCTAGCGCTGCTCGTGTGTGGCCACCAGCTCTTGGAAAGAGTGGAATGGCAGGAGATTTTCTGGAAAGGCCAAGGTGGGTAAGGACAGAGACACCAAATACCCCAGTGCCACGGTCTCCTCCTTCTGTTACCTGTGAGTGCTGAAGTGCACTTGCTTGGGTTGTCTTCTCTTACACTTTTCTGTTGTATATTTTTAGGATGAAACTTCTGCAAAAACAGGCTTCAGCATCTACAGTTGTTTTTTGAGGATCTTATAAATCCCCAGAGGAACCCGTGGTCTAGTTGTGCTTTTCTTTCTTCCCAGTGGTTAGCAGTGATTCACTGTCACGGACAAACAGACTTTACAGCGTTTTTGGTACAACGTGCTGTGGATTGTCGCTCACAGTGAAGTGTGTGTTGTTTTCAAAGATTCAGCCAGTTTTTTCTTGGCTTTGGTTCTTTTGTGAGCACATCACACTCTGGCGTTCCTGGGTTTTTGGTGGTTTGTTGGTGTTTTTTTTTTCCATGAAACCCCTCGATATTCTGTTTACTTACGGATTAGAAAAATGTCGAGAGGTAACAAAGGAAACAAGAGCTTTATTTTCAGAATAGGGAGGTCAAATGTTTCTTGCCTCAGCGTCGTTCATTCCGTCCGTCAGAAGGCAATGAAAACCAGTGTCTCGGCACCGCTCAGAGCCCCCTCTCCTCATCCAGGCACAGCTTTGGGAGGACCTGACTTTGCCGTTCCCTAAAGGCAGCTGTGGGCGAGCTTTGTGCTGGTGTTTTCTCTGCGGCACAGCGTGGCCGTGGCACAGGTCTCCGAGGTGCCCTCCTGCCCTTTGCCAGCTTTTTCTCGGAGCTGGTGGGACCGGCGGGAGGAGGTGGCAGCATCGTCCTCAGGCTGCTGGGGGAGAGTGGGTCACTGGAAAAGCTGAAGTGGAAGCGAAGCCTGGGTTGGCAGGAGATGAGAGTGCTGTGCGTGTTGTTAAACACTGTTTGCGTGTGGTGGTCTAAAGGAAGCAAACTTTGAAATGAATCATTTGTCATGAGTCTTAGAAGACTTTGCTGAAGTCGTATGTTGTCTTTCTTGTTGTTCATTCGAAATTGGGGCCAGCTGAGTGCCAGCCTGCTCAGTTTTTTGGTGAGGTAGATGGCACTAATGAGTTTGATGAACACAGCTAGTGATAGGAGGAATACAGGTTCCCTCTTAGACTGTCTCTAATTTGTTAGACGGGACCATATTTAAATTTCTATCTCCTCTTAAGTCGCTGGGCAGCAGATCAGCTTTTGTTCGTGCATCCAATATCTGGCATTAATTCTTTTCTGGACTCAGTTGCTGTTGTCCATGGTTTTTCCTTCCTGCTGTTACCGCAGCATGAAATACTGGTGCTTGCAGGGATGTGGCTGTACGCTCTGCTGAGAGGGTGTGCAGTTACGTCCTTCTGCAGCCTGACTGTCATTTTACCAGTCTGCCTTTGGCTCGGTTTGGGCTGTAAACTCAGGGATGAGTCACGGGGCAGCAGAGCGGGGACACTCACTGCTGTGCCGAGCCACCGCTCCTCGCCGCCTCCCAGCGTGTCGAGGTTGGGTTTGACCTCTCAGAGTGGGTGGTGAGGTCCTGCCCCTGCTTCCCTCCACCGAGGGGCACACGTCGGGGACTCGGGAGTCACCTCTCTCTTGCCTTGGTCTGATTTGCAATAGTTCACATCTGTCAACCGACTGCTAGATGCTGAAGATTCATGAATGAGTATTTTCTATTTATTTAAATGCCTTAGTTTTCTTCCTTGCGTCTCCCTTTTTTACACATTTACTCCTTTGAAGCGAGTTGTTCTGCAGCCCTTGGCTGTGGCGTGGGAGCTCTGGCCGCTCACAGGAATGTGTGCCACCAAAGGGCTTTGTTGTTTTTATAGTGGCCTTGCCCACACACTCCTCTTGCTTCCCAAATGTCTCTAAATCCCTGCAGGATCCCGCTGACACTGCCCGGGGGATCCACCTTGATTTTTGTGGTCCTGTCCAGGGGTGAGGGCAAAGCAGAGTGTGGGGTTGGAACAGGCATCTTTTGTCCCCATCGTTGACTCCAGCCGAGGCTGGACACTTAATGCAGCCACTCGTGGTATTTCCAAATAAGCTGCTACATGGCTGCTGATCTGTATTTTGGTACTAGCTCTTTAAGCTGGTTTGTTTTACGTCAGGTCAGTTTGATCATTTGCTGTCGTTGCTCTTTTCTAATTTAGTTAGAAAACTAAATTCATTTTAGTTTTCTGCTTGTGCACTTGCTTTGCCGTTGGTTGGGGCCTCGCTGCGCCAGGAAGGTGGTTTCTGTTGATGAGTAGTAGTGTGGTATTAATAAGGCGTCAATTTAATTTGCATTGATATTACTAAAGCATATCGTAGCTTATTTTGCAATAGTTTAAATATGAGTGTTTCTCATCTGAAACAGACCTTTGTGTTTGTGCAAGTATCTGATGGGAAGGAGTTGTCTTTGAATGCTGACGAGCTGAGAGATTTTCAGCTGCCTAATTGCTCTTAAAAACAGGTAATTTGAGATGGTTGTAAAATTACATTTTACTTGGTTCATGTATTGCTGAAAGCTAAATTGCATCCAGCCTTGGCTGGGCTATTTTATTTTGTTCCTTTAATTGCATTAGCATTTTAACCCTGGTGCTTGTCCTCGTGGCAGAGGCTGCTGGGGAGGTGTCTGCTGGCGGAGGGAACAGATGCTGCATTTTGGAAACAGGACATAAAGGCCTTTGCAAAGGCCTGCTAATTCTTTGGATTTGTGCTGTCTGACAAAAGCACTGCTTTTATTATTATCTGAAGGACAGTGTAGTATCTGCAAAACTGTCCCTCCCTCAGTTTTAAGGGGAAGGAAAGACCAGGGCAGGGCAAGGCTTCCCCACTCTGCCCATCTCTTGTGCCTGTTTTGGGGAGAAACTGCTCAGCGTGGGATCAGCGTGTGGCTGTGGAGCCAGCAGTGCCTGAAAGGCCCCTTGCAGAATACAGCCGAGACTTTTCAGGTGAGAGATTAGAAATTAAACTGTGGAGCTGTTTTCATGGTAAGTAAAGCATAGTTTTTCTGGCTCCCCCAAATAGGTGAGATTCTGTTCTAAGAACATCGTGTTAATCTGAGCTCAGTGGGTGTCGTGGAGCCAGGGGAGGTTGGGGAGGGAATGCAGGGTGGGCAGGAGGGAAGATTTTGTTTGTATGAGTAAGTTTTGTATGAGTAAGTATGCTTATGGTTTTTAATAATCTGATACTGAGTTTATACTTCAACACTGAAGCTTATTAGAATAATAGAAAAATGTTACATAGAGGGCAAAATACAGTGTGGAATGTGATTTGCCTCTTATGTAGAGCTCGCACATTTAGTTGTGATTTTCTTGAAAGGTTAATTCCCAGTTTCTCTTCAGAACATTCTGTGCAGGCCTTTCTGTAGGAGAAAAAAAAAAAAAGTTGGACCCAATTTATATAGACAAGTCTTGTGAATCCTGAAAGAATTTGGGCATTTAGCCCAGGAAAGGGAGAGTTCTCTGCAAGAACTTCATTAACCCTGTCTGTCATCAAAATAAGTAATAAAAGTAGCGATGCAGACTTACAAAGAACAGATCCTTTTTTATTTTAACCTGAGTGAATCTTGTTCTTTATGGAAAGCGGTGCCCCTGAGAGAAAGGAGGTAGGGATGTGTGACAATGGGGACGTGAACTAAAGAGCTGCTTCAAATTTTGGAGACCTGATGGCGTTAGCTCCAGGTACTCGGGGAGGTGTCGGGAAGCTGACTGCTCCACTGAGGGTAGGTAAGACACCTCATGGCAATGCTGATGATACAGTCTTATTTAGCATATTTTGAGGTGGAAGAAAGTACAAACATGTTTCTAACGTAGCTATTTGTTTTTTAAGCAGAAAAATGTCAAGTGTTTTTACAGGAGGAAGAGTTTCTGCTTCCGTTTGGCTGTTACTTGCAGGATCCAGATGCTGGGAGGGCTCTTGTGCAGTGCTGGCATCTGGCTCTTGGAGGTTTTTGCGCAGGGTTTATGAGGTGGCTTTGAAGTTGCCTTTGGATTTGAGTCACGTGAAGCTGCAGATTGGCCGGGCTGCGTAATTCTCAGCATCATTTCCTCTTACTTCTGATTATGGGAAATGTAAATACTTCAAGCTGTTGATCCGATTTTTGAAGTTGGGTGAACATGTATCTGTGTCTTCCTTCGTTCCTTTTCCCTGGATTGGAGGCAGATTTGTTGGCTATTAAAGACTGGGATTCCTGGCTCTAGAGAGAAATTGCCTGAGCAGCGTGCTTGCAGCGGCCTCGGGGGTTCTGAGCCCGTCTGACAAGGGCTGGGCTCTCGCACTTCGGGGCTGCCTGAGCTTTCCTTAAGCGTTTGGGAAATGACAATGATGCTTCAGAAGCCTCTTTGTGAGGTTTGCTTAATATTGGTCGAGTGTTAGGAAGCGTGCTAATTAAAAGGTATTTCTCAGTGCTAATTGGCTGTGTCTCTAATCACATACAGATATGTATTTATAGGAAACTTTGTTAGGATTTAAGGTCATATGTTTGTGAAGGTTTCAGAGAACGGGCTGGGCTGAACAGTTCCCACACCGGGGATTTGGGGCTGGGGAGCAGAGCTTGGTGAAGATGCTTTTTTGTGTGCTTTGGATGTTGCTTCTGTGTTTGTCTTACTGGCTTCAGATGATCAATTTGCTTGAGCTCTCGTTAGAGGTGACTAATTACTAAAGGTGACTTGATAAGAACTAGCTGTGGAAGCAGTTTGGAGTCTTGGTTGTGTGCAGTACACTTACTTTAGCGATTGGCTAGAATTGGGTGTTTCTGCCGTAGCTTGGGTACGATCAATCTTCCTGACTACTTGATTTTTGGCTCTTCCTTTTTACCAGGGCTCTTTGGCTGTTGATCCATCGTGTGTATTTCACACGTAGATTGTCAGCGCGCTGGTGGTACCGTCAGTTTGGTTACGTCTGTGCAGGGTGGGTGGTTGTTCCCTGGATGTGGCGCGGGCGGTGCCGTGCGGTGCCGTTGCCGGTACCGACAGAGCGTGTCCCAGAGCTCCCTGCGATGGTACTTACTTCAGTTGTGATTTAACGATGTGAAAATGTCTGGCAGTTCTGTGAGCTTATACGTTATGAATGTATTTCCAACCTATATTTAATCTTTCCTTCATCAGAAATGAATGAATTCTGAGAGGGATAACAGAAAGGTTCTGAAATAATTTGGCTCCAGGCTTGAAAGCTTTATTGCATTATAAATTAAAAGGTGAGCATGTTGTTGCATGCTTAGTAAGCAATACAGTAAAATTCCAGGTAGATTTAGTATGTGTTTATTTTTAACATGTGTTTCACTAGCACCAGCAGTGGCCTGAGAGGCCTCTCGAATGTTTCAAAGGTTGTAAAAATGCACGTAGTGAATGCCTTTGGAAGGCACGAAGTTACAACTACAAGAACATAAGTGAAGGTATGTTGGTGTCTCACTTCTGAAACATACATAGGTGAGAGCTACCTGGTGTTTTTCTACATCTTATGCAAACATTGTATGTAAATATTTACACGTGATGTTGCACTAGGAAATTCTGTGCAGTGAAATGGGAGATGGGAATAGTCCAGTTGGGCTGGTGAAAATGGACATTTACCTTATCACGCTGGTGACTTGGCTGTAACTATAACTCACCAAGTGCTCTTGGCACAGACCCTGGGCCTGGTTAATAGGAGCTGCTTGAAAGCATCGCTTGGAGTGGGTGGATGGAGGGAGCTCCACTGCATCTCCAGCGTAGTCAGAAGACTTTAGCAAACAGCTACGCCTTTTGATCTGGGACCGAGTTCTGGGAGCTGATACTGCAACATAAGGGCAAAACCCCCCAAGCAATCCCAACCTTGAACTCAAATTAAACCTTTTTTAAACCAAAACTAGAAGTAAGCTGACCACCTTCCTGATTGGTGGAGAGAACTGATGCAAGCGATGGGCATAGGAAGCAGTCCGACAAAAGTGTCATGTAAACTCAAGGAGCATCTTCAGACACTGCAGAGCGGTCAGGGAGGATGCTGTGTCAGACCTTGCTATTTTCAAGTAATTTTACCAGATTTGTCCCCAAACTAGAATATGGAGTATTTGAGGTGATGATCTTACGTGCTTAAAATGGGACTATGGACCTGAGCTGGATGTAGAGAGTGATTTGAGAGGGGGACGTTTGACACAGAGTTAATTATTGGCAGGAAGCATTTGTTTTATTGACATCTACAGTGAGATGTCTCTGAATAGCTTTAAATAGTTGACTTAATGTCATTTTGCTTCTAGGTATGGAACAGTGAATTACAGTTTCTGTCACAGCATTTGTTTAATGAATATCAGTTGTTGACATAGTATGAAAAAGCTCTAGGGCTTTTCAGCCATTTTACTGAAACGTTCTCCGTTAGTGGATTTGGGGTCTCTGAGAAGCTGGTGCTCCGGCTCTGGCTGTGGAGAATCTAGTTTGCACAAGGTCATATCAAAGGATTTGCACAAAGGCTTTACACAAACCCACCTGAACCTGCTTTTGGGGTAACTCTAATGTTTGTAAAATGGAAAGTGAGACTCAAACACTGTTTTTCTGCTCAGTGGTCAGTTTGCTACAAACATCCACGTCCTTTTTAGGGTTTATAAATTGCAGGTGCTGTTTCAAAAATACCTGTATGTTAAATGAAATTCAAATAAAAGTTGAGTTAAAAAACACAGCTAGGGGCCTTGGTACCCAAAACACTGATAAAGCAAAGTTTACTTTGACACACAACTGTCGTCTCGTACTGTGTTTGGTGACTGATGCTTTTATTCCTTGCAGCACTAGATCGGGGCCTGCCCTTCAAAACTTCCCCGATTAAGGGCTGGGAAAGCTGATTTCTGCTTGTTTTTGGTTGTCCTTTAGAGTTTGTCCATGAGGATGAAAAAAAGTTGTGTTAGATGATGTATTAGCGCTTCGGTCATGAATGGCATTACTAAATCTAACCCAGTTTTGTAACTGAGCGATCTGAATATATTAAGAGCCCAATCACATTTCCATATATTTTGCGCTTTCTTGGGCTTTGCAGGTGCAAATGACTCGTCCTGTGTTACGTGGGTGAGTGTCTGTAGATGCAGTTTAGTCTTAACGCTAAGCCTCAAATTTTGAACCTGTTTACTGGTGACACACCACCCGTCCGTGCTCTCTCCACCCGTTCTGGTGCGAATTCCCTGGTTCCAGCCTGGAGCTGCTGGGGGGGACCAAGGGGCCGGGCTCAGCCCCGTCCCCCCCGCGCCCCCACCTCTGCCTTCCCAACAGAACTGGGGGTAAAGCTCCGCTCCTGCAGCGTTCTCTCCCGCCTTGTGCCTTTGGTGGCATTCCTCCCGTTTTCTCCTTTAACATTCATAGTCATATTTTTCTTTTCAGTGTTGGCAGGTGTGTATTTCACATTAACAAGAGGGGTTTTTTGGATGTTAGACCGCTATTTGCTTATGGTAATTTCCAGTCATCATGAGGTGACTGTTGAGAGGGATGAGCAGAGAGGGAAAAAATTGTCAAGCATTTACAGTAAATACTCTCTGCTTTTGGGAACGCTGTCAGAAGTTTAATTGTTAGGTTCAAGTAAGTTTGTCATGTGCCAGACAGAATCAGTCTGCTGTAATGAATGGGTTACGCACTTCGCCAGCAAAAAGGGAGAGTGAGAAACCAAGGGATGCTCAGGATTTCCTGTCACCTTGCACTGCAGAAGGAACGGGGTAGGCTTTTTAACCTAGCCTGTAATTAGGTTTTGCATGGAAGCATATATTACTGCGCTTGCTTTGCCAAAGCTCTTCAGTATGATGGATGAGATTTAAAGGTTGATCTGACTAAATTGCAATGAGAATACTAACGACAAAGATATTTCTGTGGTGAACTATTCCTACCAGACATCACAGCCCTGACAGAAATGGTGTAAGATAATGGACAATAAAAGTCACTCGAAAATAATACTCTCCCAGGATTGGGCTGCCTTCCCGCAGCACGTCCCCTCAGCCGCGGCGATAACGTAATCGTGAGCCAAGATCATCATTTAAATATATAGGTAATCTCATATAGTATCCTGACAGGTTTATTTTATGAGCAGGCGAGAGGAGGAATGTTACTGGGCAGCAGGAGGGAAGAAGGTGGTATGGATGTGGTTGTGCTTATTTTGTAAAATAGTTTGGGTCGCTCCCGTCTGCGGGGGGGCTGCGCTGGAGGCTGCTGGCGGCCCCGGCGGCACGGGCAGCCTGGGGCTCACGCACTGTTAGTCCCCATTCTTTGTACATCTTGAAAGATGGACATCTAAGTCATCTTCTTGTCCGGGTTTAAACAACTTCTGGGTTTCTGGGACAAGGTAAGACTTGCCTTTTTGTTCTGCTTTACACAAGGTACCCAGAGAGAGCCTGCCCCCCCAGGGATACAGTAACCGAGTGGAAAAGTGTGTGTATATATATCTCGCATGATATTTGAGGGCATTGGAGCAGGTCAGAGGTACAAAAAGCCCCGTAAAGTTTCCAGGAAGGGCACAGCTGCCCCCGCATCACAGCCAGGAACACGGGGATTCCTCCAGATGCAGTCGGAAGTGGCGCAAGAGCGGAAACCTCCCAGTTTGTTACTGGGAGAAGCGGGGATCGCCGCGGCTCCCTCTGCCTTTACAAAGCTGTTCGCTGAAACCTCTAAGTGTCACAGGGAGAGCTGCTGTGGCAGTGCCACCCCGTGCCATGTCCCTGGCGCTGAGGAGGGGTTTGGCAGCACCCGGGACAGCCGGGGGGGGTCTGCAGGAAGGTGGAGAGTGTTGGTGCCGAAAATGGCTCTGACACTGGGTGCTGTTTGCTGTCTGCTGCAGAGGTGGAGGGTCCCATCACGTCCATTATACATCTGAGAGCAAACAATTTGGCCTGTAGTTGAGTTTGAGGCACTGGAGCCGCGTGGTGATGCTGGTTAGACTGGTCACAGCTGTTCCACCAGGCTGCTGCGGAGAGGAGCTGCACCCGGGGCAGCGGGGGTGTGCGACCGAACACCAAGATGCTGATGAGGTTCTGCTCCTTAATGAGAGTCTTGTAACTAATGATCTTGGCCTTGGCTACCGGGTGCCCTGGGCTGTTCTGCTCTGAGGGTCCCACCTGTCAGGTGCCTGTGAGGTACCACGGGCTTCGATGAGGGTTTGGGTTGTGTTCTGTTGCCTACTGATTTGGGCCTCGGAAAGACGGGGTGGGTGTAGGGACAGTGAAGTGCCCAAGAGGAGACGGTTACAGCCTGGGATGTGGTAGGGTTTGCATGTTTGAAAATACAATTGGAATATTGGTTCTGTAGTTAGACTTTTTATAAGAAAAGACAATCTCAAAAAAATGTAGAATTGTGTGGAATTAAAATTTTGTGCAGTCTGGGTACCTTTTCTGATACAATCAAGTGTCTTGGTGGTGTCGGCTGCTATTTGGGGACACTCCGTGGAGCCCTTTCCCGGGGATCCCCCTTCCTCTCCACCTCCAGCCAGCTCTTGCTGGGGCCCAGAATAGCCGAGGGGACAGCCTGGAGCGGGACACGCTGTCCCGAAGGTGTCAGCAGCTCGGAGCCGCTGTCATGTGAGTTCTGCCCTATCTCTTTTCAAAGCTGATATTTTGCACTTACTCCTTCCTTTGCTTCAGCTGCAGTGCCTTAAACAGGGACCGAACCTGAATTCTCCGCCTGATCCATTCCTGTCCCAGCTCCTGGCAGTCAGGCTGTTGCCTTCCCCTTCTCTAACCCCTCGGGGCGAGTGATTGCCCCCCGTCTCCTTTGGCAGCTGGAAGGCAGGGCTCTGAGGAGCTCCCAGGTCTGTGTGACCAGGGGACCCGGGTTCTTGTGTTCAGCCAGAACTCCCTTTTCTCTCTGTGGGCTTCAGTCCTTCCCAAAGGCAGATGCAGTAGATGCGTGTTGGATCTGTCTTAGGCTACAGATGGTTGGCGTGACACTGCCCGGACGAGCCTTTTATCTCAAGGCTGTAAATGAAATTTCAGAATTCCTTTGGAGATAAGTGGCGAGCAGCGAGGCCAGCAGAAGCCTCCAGCTCCCAGCAGTGTTTTCTCTGCCCTCCTGGACTGAGCAGAGAAGGAACGTGTGTTACCTTCTCCCTTCCAGTAAACAGCCTTTCTTCAAATCATGAGTAATAAAATAATTAAGGCAGTTTGGGCAGTGTCATGTAAACCAGAAATTTCACATGACAGTTTAATGTTGAGATTAAGAGAAATATTTTTACTTTTCAAGTATTCACCTGGTTACTAGTGAACTTAGAGGTGCCTGGTGCTGAAGGCATCTTGAATTCAAACTTCTCCCCTAACAGTGATGATCCCTCTCCCCGCGGAATTCCGTAGTACCGACCTTGAAAATCTTTCCGTCGAGAGCAGCCCGTGTTCTCCAGCCCTCGCTGCTCCTCTGTGAGCCGCCGTGGAGCGAGTGCTCCAGAAACACGGAGAGCCTTTCCCTGCCTTTCCCCATTCCTGAGTGTGCGTGTTGCAGTAGCTGGTGTCGAGGAAGATCTGCCGGAGCTAAAGGTGTGTTTCACTGACAGCTTAAAGGACCCGAGCACAACCTGCCACAGAAACCCTCCTGCATCGTATTTTCTCCTCTACTCCCCCAAATATTTAAAATACCTTTGTATTTTAAATTAAGACTTAGTCGTTGCCCGAGTGCCGGGCATGCACTATTAATACATTAATGAGGTCAGGTTGTGCTCTTCCACTGAGTGAACACTTGCCAAAACTCTTAAAACAAGTTTCTGCAAATGCTTGTGTTGGCCACTAAATCTTCCCTTGTCACGGGAACGCTTCTGGCTGCTGCTGAGGACTGCAAAAATGTGGCTCTAAATGACATATTACCTACAGCGTGTGTGGATAATGAGTAACTAACTGCAGATAACATTATTCAATAAGCCCCAAAACCTGCATGTCGGGAAGGGACATGGCTGCTCTTATTGTGTGTGTGCTGTGAGTGCTGTGAGTGCCTTCTGAGGACTGGCTCTGCTGGGGCAGAACCGGCGTGGAGCGAGGGGCGCCGGGATCCACGCTGAGAGTGTCCCTGAAGAGCTGCTAAAATCGCCAGGATTTGTCCCACTGAGTCAGGCTCAGACGCGGTGACACCGGTAGGCGTCCGTTTCCTAGAAGGAGTAGAAAATCTGGATATGCCCAGTCTCGTGTGTGTGTGTAAACAGAAGATGTATCTGGAGGGCTTCCAGCCCAAAGCCCGTGGCTGCCCCTGTCACTGTTCACTACGGTGTTCCCGAGCCCCGTGCAGAGCTCTGCCGGAGGAGGATTAGTTCATCTGGGATCACAGTGTTGTTCTGGCACCGGGAATGTCTCGGCTGCCTGACGGGCAGCTCTTTACAGCCTCGTGGGACGGTGTTTGAAGGTGAGCAGACTCTCCTTTCGGATGCCCGGGGAGGCAGGGGCTGGGTGAGCAGCCGCGCAGGGTGGCCCGGTGTCACCGCTGGTGCTGGGCAGGCTGGGCACTGTGTCCTGGTGCCCAGGCACGATGCTTGGACACACACACATGCTGGGAGGAACACGGTACTTGTGCACGGCAGGGATGAGCAGGGGAGAGCAGTCGTGCCCTGGCTGCTGCCCCGTCAGCTTGGGGGGCGTTTTCAAATGTCCAGCAACTTATTTAAATAACGACAGGTCTGGTACATCCAGTTTGGGAAGTAAGTTCCCTTTTTTCATGGAGACATTGTGAGAATTTAACTTTTTAATCTTCTCTTTTTCTTTTTTTTTTTTAATTTTAAAAAATGGGAACTTGACTCCCACACTTCCCCATCCTTCTAACTGGTTTGTGTTACGGTTGGTTGTAGCCTCTTTTTGGAGCCCTCTCACCCAAGCACTCACGTCTCTTCCTTCCTGTTACCCACAAGCTTTTGCTTGGTTTTACAATACTGCTTAAAATAAAACTAACCTTGTTGTGCTGTGAAGTCACTTGGTTGGAGGTAGACCTTCAGGAAGATGCGATGTGTAGACGTTCAACGTTACGGGTGCTGGATTGCACAGCCCTTCCCCAGTTGTGCTGCCAGCATAAATGAAGGTTAAATTTTGGTTTGTGTCGTGACTCAGAACTTAATGAATGAATTCTTTGCTCTATAAAAAGGAAGGGGAGGCTGAATTGGTCTGTACAGGGTAAAGGGTAATTTCAGAGTGAAGGTTCATTGCAAACAGTGATGGTGGGTTTATTTCTGTGTCCTTGCAGTAAGCTCTGTGTTTGGTCACTTCTGTCAGGTTCTCTTCTCCCGCACCGCATCCTTTTAATTTCTGTAATTTTGCAGGAAATTCTGCTGGACAGCTGTGCTCGGTAATTGCTGCAGGTAAAACTGCAACAAATTAATTCGTGGAATTGTCCCTTTTTAGTTTGCAATACTTTGATCTCCTGGAATCTGGTATGGTTTCTAGCCACGGCTTCCCATGGCTCACCGACTACCGACCCGCAGGAACACTTTTCATTTGGGCTGGGGAAGACAGACTGTGGCTGAAGCTACACTTTTAGGTTGGCTCTGACCAAGGAAAGCTCTAAGTGTCTGATGGGACTTTATGCCATCTTTGATTAGCAGCCGGGAAGGTGCTTTCTTGGAACCCTTTCTTGGCTTGTCCATTTGGTGTCTGCTGCTGCAGGGCCTCATCTGGGGTCAGTAGTTCCAGGGGAGGTCACACTGGTCCCTCTTACAGTTGACAAAAGCCTCATCTTTTGTAGCTAACATACTGCTGACCAAATAAACTAAGTTTTCTGCTATTTCATGTGTTATAAAATGATACCAATAGTATTTGTGACATTGATATTTTTGCCTTGTAATCTTGGCAGAGCAAGGGCAGCTTTGACCTGTTGCTGCCTCCGTTCGGTGTGTCCTGGTCTGTCACCAGCTGAGGGGGCTCCTGGGGCTGGTGGGAGAAAAGGGGTTGGTTTGGGAATACATGAGTCAATCTGAGGGAAAAAAAGGTGAGGAGTTGGTTCTTGCTGTCTTCATGTACAGCCACGTGCAGGCACATCCCTGGAAAGAGTTTCTTGCTGTCAGGACAGTGAGGGATGGACTGTGACACTGACGAGACTCCTCTCCCCTCTTTCTTTAACCCCCCCAGCACCGAGAGGCAGAGTTTGGTATGATACCATGGAAGGGCAGCACAACCACCCGCATCATCTAGGGGACCAGAACAACCCTCTCTGCAAGCTGCCGGGGCAGGAATACCAGCATGATCCTCAGGTGAGTCCATGGGTCTCTCTAATCGTTCTCCTCCTCTGTTTTCTTCCCTTTCATAAAGGTCTATACATTTCTGAGCATTTAGCCTTCTTCCCCCCCACCCCGTTTTGTTTATAGTGCAGTTACAGCAGCTTTAGGGGATATCCAGTTTGGGATTCTGCCAGCCAGCCAGAGTTTCTGACTCCCATTTTTTGATGTTAATAGGAAAAAAAGGAAATAGTGTGAATTTTGCTTAAAGCAAGTATTTTAAAATCGTCTTACAAAAACACGTACTGTGCTGGCTTTCTCTTCTCTTTGATTCTTTGAGGAAAAGGCCAGAGAAGAGCAGTTGATTGTGTAAGTGAATAAATGTATTTTATCTCCTGATTGTGTAAGTGAATAAATGTATTTTATCTTCTTTATAGTTTAATAATAAATGCTGAAGAGGTAATTACCAAATACAAGAAAAAGTTCTTCCTACATGAAACTGCAGGCTCTCTGACTTCATTTCCTGAGTCTCTGGAATCTCTCCCGCGCTGTATTTTGTCTGTGCTGTTATTGGTTTTGTTTGTCTCTTCCCTGCCTTTCTGCAGAACTGGCTAAAGCCGGGGTTTTCCCTGCGTTCCAAGCCACGTCCATACCTTCCCTGTAACCGTGACACTTGTGGATTCTGGCGTCTTGCCTTTTGTAGACTCTGCCTGTTTTTCAGGGCAGTTAAGTTTTACCTAAATGTGTTCTAAGGAGTAAACACAAAGCATCACGGAAAAGCTGTCAGAAGGAGGAGTATTGCAGCTCGGGGAAGGGGCGGTGTTTGTCACTCAAGGGTGCCTTGCTGTGCTGCGCGGTGGTGACCCAGCTCCTTGAAGAAGAGGAGGGTGCTGGGGAGGCTGGACCAAACCCAGCGCAGGATCTGGGGAAGGAGGAGGTTGCTTCTGCACAGGGAGCGAGGATGAGTGTGCCTCGCGCAGTCCTGCTGGGAAAGGAACGTTGCACAGAGCAAAGCCCCCCTCTCCTAATGCAGCAATTTGTCATATTAAGTCATTTAATAATAATTGAATCCCCTTGATTAATCTCCTAGAATTAGCCAGTTGCATTTTGAGCAATTAGGGTTAATTACTGCCTCATTTGGCAGGATAGAGCCCCTGTAATTATTTCATGAACAAGATTAGGAAGTGTTCCTGTGCAGCAGATACATTCATGGCATCTTGGAGCACATGTTAGAATTTGTAATGACATGGTTAAGTGTAATTAGTAGCTAATAATCTGTGCTCTGCTGTTTGGCTGATGCTGAGTGGGCTCATTTTGTGGTGTGGTCATTGTGCAGTGAAACCTCCCCCTAATATCCAAGTCGTGTTAGTGGAGGTCTCTGAGTGTATTAACTGTTCTGAGAATGATCCAGTTTGGAATTAGGATTGCAGAAAGACCTTCTTTGGTTTTGCTCTTAAAGTAAAATTTTTAAAAAGCTTAGTAACAAAAATATATGGTACCAGAGAATTGAAAAAAAACAAAAAAAACCCAAAAACTGGCCATGTTGGTTTGTGAATTGGAGGTAGATTTGAGCTGGTCACCCAGCAGCGAAGGCTCTTCTATTCGTGGCTCTCTGAAACGCTTGGCTTATTTCTATGTTAATAGTAATTTCGTTGTGAGTATCAGCTTGTTCTGCTACTTATAAGCTGGTATTTCTCTCTTCCCTTGTTGCAAGGTAGTACAAATACCTGCTGAAAGGGATGCCAAAACTTTGAAATTCGAGCCCAGTCCTTCAGCAAACTTTAAATTCTAGGGGAGGTCAGGTTAAGGGTGCCTTATGATGATTCTGTAGTCTGGCTTTGAAGCTGCAAATTGAAAAACCTGACGTATTCTTCAATAATTACTTGACTACCTGTTTGAAGAATAATCCATATTTTAAAAGTTTTCTCATCTCTTGTGAGCTTAGATGTTCTCTTTTTAAATCAATCTGTTCTCATGCGTTCTCGTAAACTCAGGCTGGAGTTTCAGCCTCAAAGTACGCAAAATTCTTTTTCAGGTAGGCATTATTGAACGGAGATGGGTGTGTAATTTGGGACACCATAAAGAGGTTTGAAACTCTGATGCTGATAGTAAATCATTGCTTATAATGTGGACGTGTTCAACTGGAGGGGCTGCCGCTTCCCCGTCTACTATCACAGATGTCTTCTAAAGGTGAAATTAGTTTACGGTAAATGTCACTCAGATGAAGTATGCACTTTAGAAGCCAGGAAACCATTCCTGTAAAATTAATGATGCATTGCAAATATCAGAAAAAAAAACACCCTTATATCCAGCGTAAAGATAATTAAAATTCAGGTCAGAAGTGTATGACTTAGTCGGGCTAAATTTTTTAATGAGATTTCAGAAAATTAATTGGGCGAGTATGTTTTTGCTCTTCTAAAGAACATTTTATTTCATGGCTCTACAGGAAAGATGCTTTTATTGGCATCTAAAGATTGGCGTGTCTGACTTTAACTGTTAGTTAGCCAATCTTTAACAATTTTTAGGTTGATTACAAATGATCTAAATCTTGCAGGATTTGTGCAGACTGACGGCTGGTGCTGCTTTTCCACGTGCCAATCAGACAGCCGTAAAACAACTGACTTTATTATTAATTAACATTGGTGCTCTGGGTGTATATATTGTGTGATTAGCAGTGAATGCTCCCTTTTTTTCAGCACATTCAGGCTTATTTTTTCTGTGCCTCTGGGAGAAGTGCTCGTACAGGCGTTGCTCTGCAGCCTGAGAGTTTTTTACTGATGTTTTTGTCTTCAGTCTCTCGGTGTCTCCTGGGCCTGAGCCGTCGGGTTATCGGCTGCAGGGAAGGCTGCTGGGATGCTTTTTTCTCAGGACTGTTCAGGTTTTCCCCAACTCTTAAATGAAGGTAAATTTATTGGCCAGACACTACTTCTGGAGATAGAAAGATTTCCTACAGAACAGTTCTTTCTATTCCCCGTTATCCCAAAATACAGCTAGTGAGCTGTACGACTGCATCCTGTTGGTCTTTAAGTTTCCCATCCTTGCTGCGTGTTTAGCCAGCTGTGTACAAGATGATATAACAGAAGTTTTTATTTCATTGGTTTTTTGTTTTTTTTTAGTATTGCAAAACCTCACTAACTCCCTTTTGCAGAAAATCTCATAGCACCTCAAAATTGGAGGCTGAGAGTCCCGGCAGACTTCTCCCTGAAGCTCTGTGGCGAGGGCTGTCGTTGCAGACTTTCTCCAGCTTTGAAGTCTTTGCTCTCACATCTACGTGGAAGCGAGAACATGTGCTCCAGAGATACTGACCGGAATAGCTTGTTCTTGGAATTATCTCTGCATTTTTTCTTAAAAATGAATAGCCTCTTTATTTGAATGAGGATTTAATTGACTTTACTCTTTGGCTTTTTTTTTTTTTTTTCTCTGTTAATGGAGTAGTAGAAGAATGAGTCTTCATTGTGTGGATAAAGAGAACAGCCTTTGTCTCAAAACCAGTTCTTCCCAGAATATCCCCTTCCTTCAGCTGCCCCAGAACCGCAATGTGCAAACAACTCATTTCATGGTGTCTTTTAGGTCCAGTGGTTGGAGAAGGTTTTGGTTGGTAGGTTGAGTTTTTCTCCCTTTTTTTTTTTTTTTTTTATATTTTAAGGACAGATAGANTTTTTTTTATAATTTAAGGCCAGATTGGACGGGGCTTTGAGCAACCTGGTCTGGTGGGAGATGTCCCTGCCCAGGGCAGGAGCTTGGAACTTGGTGGTCTTTAAGGTCCCTTCCAACCCAAACCATTCTGTGATTCTAAGCTTCATCATTGACCTTGAAACCTGTTCTGCAGAGGGAGTGGCTTGGTTTTACTGTGTTCCTGCAGACCTGAACCTTCCACTGCGCCCGAATCTGCCCTGAAAAATGAGAACATCTATTTTTGGTGAACGGGTTTGAAGAGGATGGTGGTGTCTCATTTTACACACAGAGTTTTCATATACAGATATAAATTGAGATTTGCAGAAATGATGATCACGGTTGATTTGAATGAACAGGTCTTGGTTCTTTGACAGCTTTATGGAAGATTGCAGTGGTTAAACGTGAAAGGACTCGGAAGAAACAGAGTTCCCCTTGTGAAGAGTCATGAAAGGAGTGAAATGTATGCAAATGTGATGATATTCTGAGGAGGCAGATATTTCTTAAATATTTGAAATGTGTATTTAGAAGAGTTACCTGCTTACCTTTAATCACGTAAGAGATGGTTAATTTTAAGCAGACACACGGGCGATGGGCTGCCGTAGTCAACGGGGAGCTCTCGCTATGGGTTGGTCTAACCCGAGCACGCTCTCTGCTTTATGCTGTAATCAAACATCTCCCAGCCTCTCTGAAAGGTCCATTACTTTAATTAGGTCTGATAGGTTGTGATAGCAAATGCAAATCTAGGTCATTGCATATGTAAATGTGCAGCTGTAGTCCTGGAGGATGCCAGAACCTATCAGCCGGGGTGTCCAGCCGTCGCCCAGCGCTCGCTGCAGCGCGTGGAGCAGGCGCCGTGCTCGCCCTCTGCGAGGGTGGGGACACCCCCCGTCACCTGCCTGATGGTTATTTATGTTTTCAAGTTCAGAAGTTCCTAGATATTTGTTGGCACATGCTTAAAATATTAATCTACACTTAAACACTCTTGGTTTAAACACACCTTTTAATAATTTATGAAGGGCAAATGGATACCGTCCTTGATTGCAGCAATTGCGATTTCTTCCTTAAAAAGAAAGTTTTGCGGTTGTTGCTTCATAAAATGTCATTAAAGCTGCTGCTTGTTGGGAATGGCAACTCCAAGTCAGAAGAGCTCGTGCTCAAACTTTCTTAGTGGTCAAGAAGAGCTTGACTCAGGAGGCACCTGCACGGTTAAGGGAATGCTTTGATATTTTTTTTTATTTAGGAAGATGCTTTTTGTGATTTCCTGTGCTGGGGACAGGGATGGGGCTGGAAGCTGCCTTGATTTGCTTGGTAGCCGATAGGTAAAAAAGTCGGGAAGTGGGGATGTTCCTGGTTAGTTACCTGCCAGATCCGACAGTTGTCTCCAGACTTTCTTCTGGTGATGGTGTCACACAGAAAGTCCTCGTGAAGTCTCGTTCTGCTGGCACTCCCTGGCCCGAGGAGGGAATTCCTGTCTCTGCGAGGGCTGCCAGCAACCCCCTGCACAGGGACTGCAGCCGGCTGGGACCCAGAAAGCCGCAGGAGCTGGTTACTGTGAAAGTTTGTTTGGTTGGTTTCATCCTGTGTTGTCTGACTGGGTTGATAATTTAGTAACTTTAAGGGCAATGTTTATAAATAATTAAGCAGTATTATCTTAACGTTCTGCTGTTGATCTGATGACCCGTAGGCTGCCTTCTTCCTCATGGGTGAAAGGGTACTCCCCTTTTATTGTACCGTGTACACTGCAGAGCTCACAGGAAGGAATCCTGACTCTTCGTTTTAGTATTTCTTTTGCTGTGTTACTTGCAGACACGAATCCCCAGTGACCCTCCCGTGGGTGCCGGCGCAGTCCCTGGCTGCGGGCGATGGAGGCTGCGCCTGGGGTGGGTGCCAGGGCCCCTCCAGAGAGCGGGGAGACTGAAGGCATCCTGAAAGGGAAACATTCCCCGAACTGCTCAAAGGAAATCCTCGATGAAATGAGCTTCCTATCTCTGTGTGACTCACCCTCGTGAGCAGCTGCGGGTTCTAGTGCAGCCTTCCTATTGGTGCAGGTTGGGAATTAAGATTTTTATTGTGTCGTCTTCAGCCCAGAGAAATGGAAACCGTTTCTCATTGTAGGAGGATATTTAAATGCTCGTGGGGATAGATGGAAAAACTTACCTGTGACCTTGGCATTTAAAAAATAACTACACAAAGCATCATTTCATCTGGAAAGGAGTGGGCTTGCTCTTTTAGGGAACTTAAACTGAGAAAGCTGATGATCATGATGGCCTGGAGTTAAACTTCCAGTTACGTGCCTACTTGAATTAGCAGGCGCTGGCTGGACGTTACGGAACTGCTTTCTCATCTGCTCTGGTGTTCACAGCCATCGAGGCATTTCAGTTCAGCAGCAGCTCTCTCTTTCCATCACCGCAGAGCGTTATCCTCGGGAGGGTCTCGGGGCTGGTCCAGGCAGCGTGGGGAAGCGCGGAACGGGCTCCAACATCTCACAGCCTTTTGCTGCCAGAGAGATGAGGGAGAAGGTGACAGCGAAAATCCCTGATAGTCTCTGCGCTGCCTGGCCTGTGGTTTATATTTGCATCTCTCTGTCATCGGCATTTATAAAACGGTATCGTTTTTCTTGAGCGTGCCTGCAGCAGAGTGGCTTGCTGTGTGGGGATTTCTCCTGCGTTTGTTGTGATAAAGATGCTTTAAGGTGACAGTTTTCAAAATAGCTTCTGTTGGTTGATTGATGCAGTTTGTGGGTCAGAAATTACTCTTTAGGGCACTTTATTGGCGTGTTTTCTTAAAAACATTAGATTTTATAACTTGTTTACAAAACCTCTGCCAAATAACTGTGGTTGTAGTTCAGAGTTGTGCAGGCAGCTGCAAATCTGGAAGCTTTTTCCAATGTCTGATTGATACTTTTTATTGCCTGTTGAATAGTAGTTGTTTTTATTTCTGTTGCAAAGAAAAGAAGTCCAAACTTATTTACTCATCAAAACAAATACACGCTGTACGACTTCCTCACACAGTCCCGTATGCAGGGCAGGCAGAAGATGCTGGGCTGGGGGCTTTCAATGGTACTTCCCATGGTATCCGCCAGTAAAGATGCATCTGGAAGCGATGGCTGTATCCCTGGGAAGACCCCTTGGCCCCAACAATGGTTAAATACTTGTTGAATTGGGTTTTGATGGTTTTCAGTGGGAACTCTGGAACGGCTGAGGATGCTGACGCTTAAAAACATTCTGCTTGTCTGTGCATGGCAACTTTAAGTAATTAATTTTTGTAATTCCTCTTTTAAACATTGGTTAGCGGTCACATTAATTACAGAAGAGACCAGAATGGCTCTAGGGAGCCGTTCCCTGTCCATAATCCTCATTACTCTGCGTCGACCTGCCAGGCGGGGGATTTACCTGGGACGGCTCAGCACCAGCAGCAGCATCTCCCCAGTGGCGGGAGCAGAGCTGATGGGAGGGCGTGGGACGGGGGAGACGGGAGTTTGGGAGTAATTAGTTACTTACACGGAAGGCAAGGCTTTATTTCCTTTTTAAAAAAGTCATTTGACTTAATTCAGCCTATGTTACTAATACGTTTACCGGGAGTTAATGCGTTTATGGTCAGAATTATCTATAGACTGATCAGCCTAGATTCAATTCTTGACCATCAGAAAGGGGAGCAAGAGGTTGTGCGCATTTGGCGACCTTAGCTCCGTTCGGTGGGGTTTTGGCAGCTATTGCTGGTTTTAGGCTTTGGTTTGGTTCCTGCTTTCACCCCCTTCTCTGCCCTTGGGGCCGTGTGTGCTCGTGGCCGTGGGCTGTGGCCGCTCTGGTACGGCGCTGGCCCAAGGGGACACACAGAAGCCACAGCACTCCCTTGGCCACCGTGTGCCAAACCAACACCAGCTTGCTCTGTCTGTCTGGCCGGGCAGTCTGTACTGCGAGGAGTTTATCCTCTGGCCAGGATTAGTCACAGAAGCTGCTGGTTTGCAGTCAGAGAGAAGGACAGGCTGGGAACGCAGGGTCATGGGTGTCCATCACTTTTTGTCATTCATTGATTTGATTTCTTTTGACTCAAACAGAGGCATTTAACGTCGTACCCGTATCGCTGCACGTTGGCAGATTTTCAAATAGAGAAAAAGATCGGACGAGGACAATTCAGCGAAGTTTACAAAGCAACTTGTCTTCTGGACAGAAAACCTGTGGCGTTAAAGAAAGTTCAGGTGAGCGTTTCAGTTCACAGCAGTACTGCAATGCACCTCTGCTTTTAATTTCACGTAGCCTTCTCTAGAAGGGCTCCACCAAATTAGTGTTGGATGTGTGTGGATGAGCAAGGTGCTCGTGGCCTTGCTCACAGCTCGGGGGCTGCAGCTCGACACAGGGAGTCGGGAGGACAAAGGGTTGGGAGAAGGGAAACGCCTTTGTTTGCTGGGGGAGCTCTAGAAGGATTTCTGAAACTTCCACACAAGCAGGATAGATCTGAACCCGGGCTGCGGAACAGCGGTTTGTTTGAAGAAGGTTGCCTTTAATCCTTCAGCACATCCTTCAAACTCTTATTTTTAGTGACTTACTCTGGTTATTACAGAATTAATATTGATGCTCCCTATTCTTGTTAATTATTACAGAGAAATCAGTGGAAGCTTTATCTCTGTTTAAAAGAAAAAAGTAAACATTTTATCTTTTATTTACCATGTGAAATTAATAGTAACTAACTAGGTTTTGAAAATCCAGATAACAAATTCACAAACTAGTATCTTTATTTTTCATGCTGCTTAGAATATTGCCTACAGGTTCTACAGTTAATTTTAGCCTATCGCTAGCCCTTTAATGGTTTCAAAATAAGGAAAACATTGATCTTTCTTTGATCTGGGGATTGTGTGTGGACTCATTATGGTAGAGGATACACGGATTGGGGGAGGAAAGACCAATCTCTTGTTAAAATATAAAATTCTTTTTTGTTGTTGTTGCTTCATTTTCATCTTCTGTGGTTTTGTCTTTGAAGATTTTCGAAATGATGGATGCCAAGGCTAGGCAAGATTGCATTAAAGAGATTGACCTCTTGAAGGTACGGAGTTTTGCAATGACTTTTTCTGGGTTTTCTTTTGAGGAAAAAAAAATGTTTTCAGGTTGTCAACAGTCATTTGCTTTTTGTGCAAATAGAGTTTCTGTAGCTATGAACTATAAAGTTCATATAGACCGTGCTTGCTTTTGCGAGCTAAAATGCCTACGTGATGCAAGAGTTTTGTCTTAAAGCTTAATTTCATTGCATTTTCTGCCTCTAGTCTATGGGATCTATTAAAAATCTTTCTGTCATACCCCCCCCAAGTACTCCTCTTTCAGGAGTGCACATAAATTCTGCCCTATATGTGTTTTGATGTGTTTGTCTCTTTAAAATAAACTAATGAACTAAAGCTAAATGGGGGAACTGATTTGCATGTGCGTGGCGGGGGGGGTGTATGAATACAAACTGCACGTGAAAAATGGTAGTTTAGATAAAGGCCAGAGACTGGTTTTAAGTGATTAAAACAACTAGTGATTTTTTTTCCATCTCGGTCATTTCTTTTAAAATGTTGGTAGAAAATGTATATGCATTGCACGCTAAATATCTGTTTTGAGTAAATGCAACAGATTGTAGAAGGCTAAAATTGTGTGTAACTAGTCAAATGTAATTTTTAAGGTATTAAATAATTAATTTTGTAAATATAGGTATTTCTGCATAAGTTGTTGGTTTATATTCATGCAGTTGTAGACCAGGCTTGATTCCATTGGGCTGTCGGGGAGGTGTTCGGGATGGACCTGGAGAAGGCAGTTTGTCCAGTTGCTGAACAGTTGGGGTGAAAAACGGTGCCAACATTAACATTCAGAAACGGAACTTGTGGTATTTTGGGGTTCCAGGCAGTCTGAGCAGTTTTGTCTTGAACTCTGCTTACGGAAGGGTCTACTCAGAGTGGAATGTGCAGATTCATTGGAGGCAAATGGCAATTGAACTCCCACGATGAGAAGAGAGCCCAGAAGGTTCCATCTGCCTCTGGAGGTGACCAGAGGCAACTGGTTGTCTAGTGTGAAGCTCACCAGTTACCAAGCTGGGATTACTGGAGCGGCCGAGTTGTGAGAGCAGATATGATACGTTCAGCTAAATAGGGTTGATAGAATTAGACAGTTCTCTCCATTTGCACAGTGTTTTATAGAAGGCCAGGCAACAGCCCGGTGGATTCATTTGGCTGGGGTGAAGGGAGGAGCAGGAGCTGTTGAATGTTTGTACAGAAACATCCTAATACGCTGTTTATTATGCAAAACGCTGCTGTGCTGGGAGTTTAATTACTATTTATTGTTGGATGTCAGCAAATCGTCCTGCTTGGGCAGTTGTGGAGCACCAACCCAGGAAGCTGAAGTCTGTTAACAAGTTGGTTGGATGAATCCTGTTCTATTCCAGATGCAAAGGGGATAGAATTCTCAATTTGCCTCTAGTTCACTTCCTTCAAATGGCTACTGGTTTTCGAGTCAGAGGCAACAAGATCCATTGAATTTTATCCAGGATGCGTGTAGCTCGGCTTCTGAGAAGATCAGCAGATAATAAGTAAAAACCAATGAAACTGAGGAATTTGTGAAGGAATTCCCCAGACTTACTGTGGTCCATCCTGGCAGGGTAATACTTTGGGTTTTTTGATGAGAGCAGACTTCTGTGTGACCATGGAAACAAAGAGGGTGGGGTTTATGAGTTCTAAATGGGTTATAATTATTGAACATTTAACAGAAGCCAGACAGAATTGTGTATTACTTTCAGTGTACCTCTGGCTAAAAGGTTTAGGTAAAGCAGCTCAATAACACGGCTGTAATCAGCACCCACACTCGCTCATTTAGGGGTGACACCCTCCCGCGTGCCCCTCGCCGGCGCTGCTGCTGTGCATACGCATCAGGCATTAACCACCAACAAACTTCTAGGATGCGTTAAAGAAACAGGAATTGTCATTAACCCAAGATAAAGTGTTTGTGCCTTTAAGGATTTGTCAGGATGAATACACTCCCCTTCTGACAACAGATATTTCAGATGGCCTTCTCCACGCTGCAGACAGATACTGTAGTTTTAAAAATAACCCCAGAGCCAATATATTTATTTAAAATAAGATTGACAAAAGGGAGGGGGGGGAGTGGAAGCCTGGCTTATCCAGAGCTGTCTCCGTGGCTCTTCTGAGAAAGCAGTTCAAAGGGCAGTGGCACAAATTGTAGGAAAAACATCTACATCTGTGTTCTGGCCGCAGCCTGCCGTGCCTTCCAGCAGAGAAGGTTCTGGAGGGCTCCTGCTGGAGCACTCCCCCTGGGCGCTGCGGTCGAGGCCTCCCAGATCTGCTCCTCAGAACTCCCCCAGTTCTCGTGGTGCCATGGGCACTTTGCGTGTTTGCTTGTAATTTTATACAACTTCATCATAATAGACAAAACGTCCCTCTTTAGACCTAATGAGTTTCTTGACGCCAGTACAAACCATCAGTGAACGGAGCGTGTGCTTTCCCACAAAGATACTTTTCACACTTTTCTGTGGGTTAAGCAGTGCAAGCTGGGTTCTGTCGCACCTGCCGGAGGGCTGCAGTCTGCCGTCCGGGTCCTGGTTGTCGTGGTTGGATGTTGTGGTTTGTGGACACGTGGTGCCGAGGCTTGGGAAAGGGCTTGTTTGACAGCTCAAGCTGCCCGATGCCCTGTACCCGCAGGGAGCAGCGTGTGGTACCCGGGCATCGCCTGGGCCAGGGGAGGGGGGAAGGTTCCCCAGTGTGTATTTTGGGCCGTGTTGCTCTTTACTCGAGGCAATTGTATGACGCTGTGCTTGCTACAAATGGTATTTTTTAGAGGCTTTGTGTCTGTAATAACCCAGAGCAGAGTTTGTAGTTGTACTTATTAGGAACTGTTTTATATAATGGTGACAGAACTGGTTTGGGTGTTGTGTCTTGGAGTTGTCCTCACTACAGCGTTACCAACTTTCTTCTTGAATTCCTGTATCTGCAGCAACTGAACCACCCCAATATAATTAAATATTTGGATTCCTTTATTGAAGACAATGAACTTAACATTGTCCTGGAGCTGGCCGACGCTGGTGATCTCTCCCAGATGATAAAGGTGAGGACGTGTCAGCTCTAGAGGGGCCACAGACTGTGTTGGGCAGAGGCGGGTGGTGGGGGTGGGCACGGCCGTGCAGGACCCACTTCTCCTATAGCAGTTTTGCCCACCCCAGGGCGCTGCCAGAGCCTGAACCAAAGTGTCTGGTGGCATTTTAGGTACGCCAGGCTACGGGACTTGCTGCTGGTCGCCGCTTCAGAAGGGAGCGAGCCTCTGACTTGGTGGGACATGTGTCATTTGTGAGGTTGATTCATCCAGTCTGTGATTGATGGGGACATTTAATTAGTGTTAGAGTCGCTATTCGCGTAGCCTGTCTGCCACTCTGAAGACATTCAGGGAAGTGTATTGACTTTCTTTGCAGTGGGGATTTGGGTTTGAGAAAATGTTTCAAGTACTTGTTCTTCTCTTATGTTGCTCTTAGGAATACTTGTATTGCTGCAAACCAGCTTTAGTTAAGCTGTTACCACCTGCTTTTATATTTTCTTTGACATGTTAATCTTTAGACATACATCCCTTGTGAGAACAGATGTGTTATATCATGTTTGTTAGCACTCTCAACCTTCTCTCCATGTTTTACCTGTTTTTCTGCCATCATTATTCTGTAATTATCATAAATGAATGTTTGGAAAGTTCTCCTCCTCCTCGTTGTCACAGTTAAAATATCTTATTAACAGGTTTGTTTTCTTTGCCAGTGGAGCTATGAGGCACGAGGCCAAAGGCTGTCAAATAAGTTCTCTGCTCAGTCCATAGGCAGTGGCTAAATTTACAGTATCCATGAAAATCTGCTCCATCTCCCAGGACGGGCACAGGGGACAGGCAGTTGGTGAGCCCCAAAATCCCAGGCATGGCCTCGCTCAGCCACAGGAGCGATGGCCGGGTCTGCTCCCAGCCCCAGGGACGAGTGGGCAGTGACCGAAGCCATGAGTGTTGGTGCCACCACCTTGGGCATCTGGGGACTCGCACCGAAGCCAGTGACATCCCCCAGCCACCGCTGGTGGGTCTGGGCTCTGGGGACAGAGCTCGTCCCTCTGTGGGGCACAGCCCCCCTGTACTACAGCCTCTCCTTGTGCTCTTGGGGCTTCTTGTGTCCCTTTTCCCAACAGACCCTGGGAGACCTGCAGTTTGTCTGGGGCTTCTTGTAGTTGGGGTTAAAGATGGGAAAAACAAAACCATGAGGACTGTGAGAATAGGTGTTCAGGCTGTGATTGTCCTGGGGTCTGCAAATATTTTCCTTGATTTTGAAATCTTAGCTTGTAAAAAGTTTTACCTACACAACTGGGAGATGTCATCATATAGAGCAGTCGTGGATTTTGGTTTTTAGTTCAAAGCGTTCCCTCCTGATAAACTCAATCATTTATCTGTCAGGGCTGGCTACCTGATTTTATTAAAATTAATTTTTATGTCGTTATAAATAGGAGCTACATTTTCCAAAACACAATTTGTAGACTCTGAGGTTGACAACTTGAACCGCCCCGCAGCTTGTGTTCTTGCTGCCAGCGCCCCCCACGCTGTTTTCCCACGTGTTTATCACAGGCGTGAAGCAGCAGCGCTGGTGTTTCTCAAGGTCGCAGGAACCGTTGCTTTTCCATTGGTGCAAATCTTGGAATCCCATTTGTTTTAATAGAGGGGAAAAAAAAAAACAAAAAAAACAAACCCTGAAACCAAGCGGGAAGCAAAGCTCCTCCTCAGTCCAGCTTTAGCTGCCACGCGGAGCTCCCCTGCCTGTGCCCGCGCCTCGCCCGTCCCTCCAGCAGCTGAGCTTACGTGAGGATTTTCGGTTTCGGTGAGGCGGCAGGAGCAGCAGTAACAACACTCTGAAGGTGCGAGAGCGATAAAACCAGGGCCTGTCTTTGTCACGCCCCTGGTGCCTGCATTATTTATGAGGAATTGTAAAGCTGCTGCGAGGGAGTGCTGCGGGACAACCCGCTGGAGAGCCGGGACGCTCTTGTAAATGTCAGCCGAGTCTTATTGGACATGACATTTAGAAAATTATCACTTGTGGTCTTGCATATCCGCTCTTAAACGCTTTAATGAGAATCAAATAATTTTCTGGTGTCTATAACACTTTATGCCTCACCCTCCGCGGCTCCTCCGTGCTCTCTAGCAGGTTTGGGTTTGAGATGGTTGCAGTCTGTCGGATTCGCTGCCTGGGGAATTGCAGGGTCCTGCCCCTTCGCAGCTGATCTGCAAAGGAAAATTTGCCGTTGCTTGAGTCAAACACGAACCGGTAACAGCATTTCACATGAAATAGAAAGCGTGACGGCGGCCGTCAGATGTCTCTACTGAGAGGAAAAAGCACAAGAGGCAGGAAGGGGCAACAAGCAATTCCCCTCCTTTATTCCTGCTCCGGCTGCTGCTGCCGGGAACTCTCGAGGGTCGGGTGCGAAGGAGGCGCCGTCGCGGGGCACCGGAGAGACTGTGGCCTTCCCGAGGCAGTCGTTATCCAGAGACACCCCGTGTATCAAAGGATGGGGATAAATCTTAAACCTCTGGAAGCGTGTTGTAAGTGTGTTTTGTGGCTGCTCCGGCTGAGGCGCTGGCTCGGTAGGAGCACAGGAGGAGGCAGTGGGAAGTCAGGGACCGATGATTGGAAGCAGCGCGATTTTGGGATGCCGAGGAGGAGGCGGTCACGCTTGGCGTGTGAGGCTGTTGTGCACATCTGAAAGGGAAAAAGGGTGGCTGTAGGTTCCTCATGTTTAGCCTTCACTGAAGTGTGCAGCCAATTATTTATTCCTGGAGGAAGTTTCTTGGGCAGAAGAGGTGGGTGTCGCAGAGAGCCCTCGCCACGCTCACTTCTGGCCTCTGCTCCCGACTGTTTTGTTGGAGAGGCAGTAGTGCCCAGAGGCCGCTGACGCCGGACTGGGCTCTGCTTGCTGCTGCACAGACCCCGCTTTTCCCAGGTCCGTGTCTCCTGCTCAGGGGTGTCTTCCTGTCTCACCAGAGATGGTCCGGTTAATTCAGCATTCCTGTTATGCATGAAATAGAACACATTATTCTCCCTGCTCACCCTGGGTGCCTTGTCAGCTTTTAGAAGGGGGAAGCAGATGACCTCCTTGTTAATAGATTGTACAAGAATGAGTGGTTACAAGACTGGGGTTTTTTTAATGAACTTTTGTTACTTAAGGCAAAATATTTAAGACATTTGTTGTTTTGAGGCACTAAATATGTTTTGCAAAGTAATTAGGAAGATTAATGCTAATTATAATTGGTGTCCATTCAAAAATGTCAAACCTATTTAAGCGTATTTTTCATAATAGTTGTTAATTAGTGAACTGCTCTGAAGTTTACGTGCAGAGAGGAGGAGTTAAAAGCTCATCAGAGGAAAAGTCGTGCTGCTGCAGATGCGGAGGACGCGGGCAACCTGCAGCCGAGTAACGCGAGCCCAGGAAGGAGCCGAATGTGTTGCTTTTTCACTGATCTTTTATCTGTTTTCTTCCACAGTATTTTAAAAAGCAGAAACGGTTAATCCCGGAAAGGACGGTGTGGAAATATTTTGTGCAGTTATGCAGTGCAGTTGAACACATGCACTCCCGCAGGGTGATGCACAGAGGTAACATTAATTCAGTCTCTTTTCACTGAATAATAATATAATGTTCCAATTAGTAAGCGCCTGCATTCAAAAACAATTATGCTGATGTTCAGCCAATGCGTGTTTGGAGAGGCTGGAGCCTGCGAGATGGATCTCTCCGTCTGTCTCTGCCTCATTGTTAAAGGATTCAGTCCGGAGTGAGTGTGGTATGAGGAGGATGAGCTGCTTTGTATTCCAGAGGCTGATCTGAAGTAGAAGTGTCAAGAAAAAGCGTCAGAAGTAAAATGCTGAGACTACTGGATCCAGAGAACTCCAGGAAATACTCTTCGTTACGTTAGCTGTGACCTTAGAGAGTTTAGAAGAGTTTTTCTGTCTCGTGAGCCTCTGAAATATTAATACAGATGTGTCTCGTGCTCCCATAACCTGTTCTGCAGTTTCATTAATTATTTTTGAATCTCTTTTCTTAGAACTTTTTTGTAACTTTGAGCTCTGTCCAAAAACAATGTTGCTTCTTGCAGCGTAAGTGGAACGCTTAGTGAAGGAGTTGGCCCAGGAAATGCAAATATCCCAAAAGGCACCAACACCCATCTCTGCCGCTTGTTATTTCCTTTATCCTTTAAAGCAGTGAATTCTTCACAACTTAGGTCATTTTTTCTCTCCTTTGTACATCCCCCGATGCAGTTTATTGGTTGTACCTGAATGGGGTCTGTAATTGGTGGCTGAAGTTTGGAGCCTCACCCCTTCACTCTGCTTTAACGTGAGGAAAGAGCCTCCATACCCCAGTCCTGCCCCGGCTGCCTGGCAAATGGGGATTCTGGGCATTTTTGCGCTCCATGAAGAAACTGGGGTGCACAGAACCAGGGCTTTATGGAGCCGGGGGGCGGCAATCTGCCCCTGGTGTGAGGGGACCGCGGAGGGCAGAACAGTTTCCTGTAAAAAGTGCTAATTTCCGACGAGGAGCAGACTTACTCCTTTGATTTCCATCTGTCAAAGGGGTTGTCTCGATGCTGTTGGGCTGTTTCCCGTGTTTTCCCTCATTGGTATTTCTTGTGCGCTGGGGAGCAAGCTCTGATTTTTGTGTATGTGCAGAGCTTGAAGTCCTGGAAGATTGAGGCTATCAAAGGTAGAAAGGGACACGGTGCTGCTCGAAGCTCTGTTGTACCGCGAGCGCTCCGGGCGATGTCTCTGCTGCGCTGTTAGAACCAAATAACCTTTTGTGCCTTTGACCTTTTACCTTTTTCTTCTTGCAGACATAAAACCAGCCAACGTGTTTATAACAGCCACGGGGGTGGTGAAGCTGGGAGATCTCGGATTAGGCCGCTTTTTTAGTTCTAAAACCACTGCAGCACATTCCTTAGGTAAGATGGTGCTGGGGCAGCTGCCAGCGGGGACGTTCCAGCGCGGCGTCTGTCCTCGCCATTCGGTGGGTGCAGACGATGGGTTTTATGGCATGTATTTTAAATGCTCTCCCTCGTTTTTACCACTGGCACTAATTACAGTGCTATAGAAAGGTGTGCAGTATGTACAGTCCATTCTGTAAGTCTTTATATATAAAGGGTTTCATAATTGTGTCTGTAGCTCTTGGGAGGCGGCTGATACTCTCTTTTTATTAACGGGTCTCAATTTTGTGAGTCACAAAGGAACTTCTGTGTTACAGCAGTGAAGGAACTTTGGCTTCTAGTCCGGTACTTAAGCTCTTTTACATTTAGCTCTCACAGTTGACTTTTGGAACACGCAATGCTTGTTTCATTATTTGTCTTTGTGCAATTTCCTCCGCCGAGTGTGAGTCTCGCAGGATTGTTTCTTATCTGCCTACAAACTTAATCACTAATACTCGTCAAAAACACCAGGGCTTCCCAGTGGGCAAGAATGGAAGAGATACACTTTATTCTGGGTGTGATTAAAAAAGAAAAAATGAGGCATTTCTGCAGCTTACATTCATCCGATGTTAGGGTTCCCTTTGCATCAAAAGCTGTGCGAGGTTATACACACGCTGTACTTAACAGATTAAAATAAATCCTCTTCACAGAAAGTTACAATCACATCATCTGAACGGGCAAAAATATGATCATGTCTAATTATGTGATCTTATCTAGTTTGACTGCTGCACTTATTATATTAATAAGAATAAATTGGGGCTCAGAAGCCGGCTGCACATTTAAGCCGAGCTTGTGACCTTTACCAGGGTTGCTCTCTCTTAATTGAGCAAGCTCGTGCGGGAGGAGTTAAAGCCTCTTCTGCGTGAACCTTGCGCTTCCTCGAGTCAACAGCATCCTGGAAACAGGTGAATGAGGTGCAGGACACCAAAGGAGCAGCAGTGGGGGATACGGGAGAGGGTGTGTTGCGCTGTGGGAGGGATGGGCACACCACCGCGCCCGGTGGTTCTTGTGGCCAGGTAAAAAGAGCGTTTTTACAATCCAGAAATATGCAGACTTGAAGCTTTTTCCTTTTTTCTTTCCTTTTTTTTTTTCTTTGGCAATTTGCCAGACATGTAGGTTTTCTAGCAGCAGGAATTCCACTGATCTTGGTTTTGGTTTAATTAAGACATTTGTTTAAGTAGCTGTGGGTGATGAACACCCTCAAACCGGAGTGTGGTACCCAGGCTGCGATGCCAGGCACTTCCCGTAGCCGCGTTGCCCCAGCAACCGCCCTGAACCGTCATTTCTCTGGCTGCTGACCCATGAATTGAACGCACAGCTTATGCAAATATATTCATCTCTTTTTTTTTTTTCTTTTTTTTTTTTTTTTTTCCTTTGTATTTGCTAGCATCAGACTTGCATAAAAGGGCATTAGGCACTACCACGACCCGTCTGACAGGTGTACCACCGGGCTGTGGCAGCGCGGCCGCTGCCGTGTCAGGAATAGGAGCCGTAATTAGAGCAAGGAACAGAATGAACGTCAGACGAATTACCGGGCAGCAGATCATATTTGTCAGGAAGGATTGCATACATAAAAATTAAGTGACAGTACATGCCGGGGTAATGAAAATAAAATGAAAGATTTGCCCATACACAGCGCGCGAGATGCAGGCGAGCGCCTTGCTCGGAGGGACGGCAGGATGCCCGACCGACGGCACGGCTGGGTGGGAGCATCACCGGGGCAGCGGAGAGGGGAAACGTGGGCACCTCTTGTCTCACCTAGTATCAAAACTGTGTCTGGAAAGGCAGCGATGTTGTGGGATGGGCGATAAGCACCAGGAACCCGCCGGGGGCTGCGGGGTGGGCTCCCCAGGCAGCACCTCCTCTGCCCCTGTCCCTTGTGAGAGAACTTTTCCCGTGGGGAGAGCACTTCATGCACAAGCTTTTTCAGAAAGCTCCCATGGTTAAAGGGAATGAGTGTAGCTAAGGTGAATTTTACTGCTCAATTACAACACTGTCCTCTCTCACTGTCCTTCCTTCCCTGATTTAAGCTCCCCTGTAGCAGAAGCTCCAGGATTTAGTTTAAAGGAGATGCTCTCACACATCACAGAAACTTCATTTTATTGAGGCGGGAGGAGGGAATGATGGGGGCAATTCAGCTGGAAGTGAGGAGCAGTGCTTTTGCCTTTATTTCATTTTTCTAATTTTTATTTTTTACTATTTTTTGAAAGTCTTTTACGTTTTACAGACTGTTCTTCTATAGTTTCTGTGTGTGCTTTTTACTACATTCATAGTCTTTTTCCCTTTCTCTTTTTCATTCACATGGTCAGTTTTTTCCCCAGAGGAGCCACATGACTGTTCCACTGCAGAAAATGACTGTCCTTAACGCCGGGCCTTGCGCTCAGCAATAATGCAGTGCCACCTGAATGCTGGCGTCTGGGGTGGGGCACCCCGCTGCCCGGGTGGATTTTAGGGTGCTGGTGTGTTTGTGCTTCCAGGTGTCACTTCTTTCATGCAAGATTTAATAAAGCTGGGAACGTGGGTTTTCTGGTCTGTTTTTAATGTTTGATTCTGTCGATTGTAATGTTTGTTGATCTCTGAGGTGGGGATCCAGAGGTTGATCTGGTCAGTTAAAGCTGTGCTGATGTGCTGCTTAGAAAGTTCTGGCCAGTAGCTTTGCTACGAAACCTAATTAGTTACAAGACAAAAATTATAAATAGCAGAGCATCTTTAACAGCTGCATAGACTCTGGAGAACTTAGCAGTAAGCTGGTAGATTTTGTTTTACTCAGAGCTGTAATAAATACAGACAATTTCCATTGATCTTAAAATGATAACTTTATTGTGAACCAGTATAATGCCCATTTTTAGCCAAATAAATTTGGCATTATCCAAAGTTTCTGGTTGGCTTTACATTTTGAAGAAGGAAGAAAAAAAAAACACAAACAATTTTACACAGAATACTCTAGTTTTGGAGCAGATGATTTATTATTTATTCTTGGCCAAGAACAAGCTTGGAGCAGATTTTCCTTTTGGGGGATGCCTGTAAGTCAGAGCTTCCCGGTTCAGAACGCGCACGTAGCTCTGGACTGGAGTACGTGGGGCGTCACACGTCCCCTCGGGTGTCGTGTTGGCTGCCGGGGGAGCAGGGAGGAACCGCGGGCGGGAGAAGAGCTCTTCTCTAAATGGATTGATTGTCTTTTTTCTTTTTCCTCTTGCTTGTCAAGCCAATTCGCCATCTGAAACAAAACCCCAGTACTTCATGGGGCTGGTAGGCGGGGTTTGTTAAGAAAAAAGGGACACAAGAAATGCCCTTAAAATTTCAACAGCCGATTTTCTGTGTGTCTCGAGACATTCTGGCCTTTTGGTCTGTGCCTGGACCGCACTGGAGATTGCTGCAGAGCTGCCGTGTATTGCAGTGCCTACCTGTCGGGGGGGGAAAAGACAACAGACAGACAAAAAAACACCCAAACCAAAACAAAAAGAAGCAACCTAAGAGGACTCGGGTAGGATTGGGTGTGATTAAATGCTAAAGAAAGAGAAAGAGCTTAGAGCAACAGGTCTTGTAAAAGCATTTGCCATGTTATGCACAAAATATTTGTTTTCTTTTGTAAGAATAAGCAGATTTAATCTTTTTTGGTTTTTTTCCCCCCTTGAAACAATTACAGGGGGTAGCTCAGACTGAGATTCGGAGGGATTTCGAGCGTATTTTAGTGCCTTTGACCACTGTTTTGCTTTAGGTAATTCCCCAAAGTTGAGCTAATTCCCAAATTCTCCTTCTGGGAAAAGAGCTCAGCCTTCTTGGTGGAAAAGTCCCCCAAGTAACACAAACGTTTGGAAGCAAATACTGATGAACTCCACCCTTTTTAAATAATGCTGTAAAAATTTTCTTTGTAAGCTACAGACGTGTCTGGAGAGATGAGACAGGTGAGAGTTGTGGGGTCTCGTTTTCAAGTAGAATTGCTTCCCTGCTGTGTTTCCACCACCGGACACTATTAGAAGATGCTGAACTATTGTTCTCAGCTGCGTGTATTTTCATGGAACATGTAATTGTGTGTCTTACATCTTAAAGCTAACGGTTCTGGAAATAATTATTATTTTTAAAATTGGGTGGGTTTTTGTTACTCCTGGATGGCATCTCAGGCTTTTGAGCGTAGCTCTTTGCCTTTTTCATTTGTAATGAGCATGTTTCAAAAACCACAAGTATTTCAAAACATTGCAAAGTTTGTTTTGACAGGAGTGGAACATCTCTAGAACGAAAGAATGCTTTAATCAGTATTACCCCTTTGAGGCCTGCGTTGCGCTCTGATATCTCTTGGTTTGAAACTGGGAATACTCTGTAAAGATACAATAAAGGTCAGAATTTGTTAGGTTCTTTCATATTCAGAACTCTGTTCCCTGCTGTGAGAAAGAAAAGTGATGGATTCAGAAACACTGCTCAGCTCAGTATTAAAGATTAGCTGGAAGGTGCTGGTGGAGGCGCAAGAATAAAAGCTTTCCTTATCACTTCCTCTTGTACTTTGCGGCCAAACGTGGCTGTGGAGTTGGATAAATTTCAGGAGATGCTTACTTTTTTTGGCATTTAAGAAACCCCAAATGCAGAGTCTATTAAAATATTTGGAAATATTCTGCACTAATTTCAATGTCGTGACGATCTGCCCAAAGCTGCGGGAGCCTGCTGCTGCCAGAGACTCCCCTGTGCCACGTTAAATTCGGTGAATAAGACCCTTGAATGAGACTCCTAAAAGGCTGAATCGGATCTTCTCTTGTTTCTGCCTGTGTGGAGCTGAGGATGAATTTCATCGATCGCTGGCTGAGCTGCATTTGCACAGGGAGAAGCCCCTGTGTCGAAAATAACGATCCTGAGTGTGACTGTACCAATAACGCGGCCACTGTCACCTTCACGGCAACAAAACTCCTCTGATTCAAGCTGGAAAACGTTTTTAAAAGGAGTGAGCGTGATCTCCCCTGTGCAGGGAGAGACCTGCTGGGTTCAGAAGTCTCGTAGCTCTTCGCTGAGGGCGTCCTGCGGCAGATGCAGGGGTCCCACTCGGAGCCCCTGCTCCACGTGTGGGGTTTTTGATTCAAACGAGAGAATTTGAATTATTATTTTTTTTTAATAACTTTGCTGTGGATTTTTCCCAATGAAATGAGAGACTCTGCTCTTATGCTAATTTGGGAACAAGGTTAGATTTTTAATTTAGGTGAGGTTGGATTTTTCCCTGTCGCGGGGGATGCCAGTGTGCCGGGGCCGCGGTGGCCGTGCTGACGGGCAGCGCTGGGAGAGCGGGAGGAAGGCTTCGGCCAGCATCATCCGAGGGGCTTCAACTTCCAGGGACAGAATGGGAAGATTCTTAGTCATAATCCTCTTTACCATTCAGCGACCTTTATAACCTTAAAGGCATTGCTCCACCAGCCGGTGATTAATATTAAATCTGAACAATATTTTGTATTTTCAGCAGGGCGAATGCCAAAGAAAGTTTCTGATTAATAGTCTGCGATTAGACTGTTCTTGTCAAATTGACTAATGTAATGCAGCGGTGAGTGCTGGCTGATGGCGCTGGAAGCCTTGTGCGGTTTTCTAGAAGATGCTCATTACGGGAGATTCCCACGTAATGTTGGACAGGCCATAAAGAGAATTGGGCTTGTCAGTCTTTTATCATGACGGTTATTTAAAAATTAATGCATCAGTTTTGAAACGCAGGGACCTGCTTGTTCCTACATTTGCTGACAACACTACGGTAATGATAGGTAAATGTGGAAGGTAGGCTTCATCAAACCAGCTCAGGCGTGGACCGCTCCACGGACCCAGCAATATAATGGAACGGGCTGATGCGCAGAGAATCAAGTACGGGCTGTAACGCGCTCATCCGTACCCTAAGCCCTGTCATGGCTTTGATGGAAGGTCGTTCCAAGGCATTATCTGAAACGACAATTTCAGCCTCCCAAGCAGACCCTGCTACCGTGGAAGGCAAAGCCCTAACTTTAGAGCAGCACGTTGGTATTTGCTGTGAGCGTGTCGCGCGGTGATCTGGAATAACTGGTGGCAAGAACAGCCACGGCCAGAGGCCGCCCCTGGCACCAGCTCTGGAGCACCAAGGCTTCGGGCAGCAGGAGCAGGAATGATCCCGGTGTTCCCTCCTGCCACCTGCCCGCCCCTGCCCGCGCTGGTGCTCGGTGGGGACTTCCAAACCCTCTTCAAGAGAACTTCGCACAATGAATCACCCTTTCTTCTGCAGCTGCATGTTTTTAAGCAGGAAAATGAATCAGTGCTGATCCAACCAAGTCGGTTCTTGTTCAGAAATCTGGCAGATGCCTGGGAACGTCTGGGAGGGCTGTGCTGTCCTTGGTGCGCGCCTTGTGTGCCCATGGGAGAGATCTGCAGAAAACCTTTGAATGCCTCCTGCCCTGCTCTTGGTGCTCTGTGAAGTTACCCCATGCAACCTGTTAAAAAGCATTAACTATTAAGGGAACACTGGTCTCGTCTGTGGACAGAGGCCGCTCACGGGCAATTCAGGCCGGCCAGACGTGGGGCAGGGTGGGTTCGGCACACTCCGGGCTGGCCGTGACATTGCTGAGCGTGGAAGTACGATAATCTCCATGTGTTACTTTTCTTGTGTTGCAGTTTGTATAAAATCTGCAAAAATGTAATTCCTCTTTGGGGTACTCCTCACCTTGCAAGTGAAGTCGTTTCTGGTTTGAATGGCCTTGTGCAAGCACAAGCGGGGTTTATCCCATCGGGCAGCTGAATACCCAAAGTCCTGAGGGACCAAATAAATGAGCTGGTCAGGGCAGAGCTGACCGGGTTACTTGGCCTGTTTTGCTGAGTAGAGTCTGATATATGTATTCCTGTAACGTCTTACTTTTCTCACCGGTGTCCCAGCATTAATTTCACATTATATGCTACGTTTCTGAATAGCACCGGGGTAACTCCAGGCTGGCGTTAGCAGTGCTAATTGCCAATCAATGCTCTTAGTTGTGACTGAGTGACCTAAGAGAAGAGTTTTGGTTTTCTCCTGTTTCCAGCTTCTGTCGGCTGCTGCTGTGCTGAGGACAGGGATTGCCTGACCCCTCGGGTGCTGCCCCACGTCTGGCTGTTCCTCTGTGGCTTGGTTTATGGATGGGTTGGGAATCCTCCGGGGCTCCAAACAGCTCCTTGTCCTGCCAGGCCAGGCCCTGGGCGGTGCCCGTATCAGAGGGATCCCGGCCGGTGACTGGGGTTTTGGGATGAGAGGGACATGCAGTTCAGGCTGGACTCGAGTACTCGGCACAGCACGGCCTGAGCTCCAGGGACCCCAAACTGATTGTGCTCAGGTACCACCCCGCTGGCAGCAGCTTTGTGCCTTTCTGCCCCAGGACTCGTTTGCTTCCCACAGTGTGCAACCCCCTCCTTAGGAACCCTGGGGGAGGGCGGTGGCTTTTCTTCCCCCACCTCTAACCCCATCCACAGCCGCTTATTAGCCCTCCAGCTGTCTGCAGTCAGCGTTTCAAGTGGAGAAGCTGTAAACTGAATGGTGCAGGCAAATTAAACATTTGCCATCTTGTGGGGAAAGGTCTTTAATTAAGAGCAGGATAGACTGGAATGCCAAAAGCAAAAAAAAAAAATTGACAGGGGACAGGGAAGCAGGAGAAAAGAGAGCATATAAAGTCCTTGGATGTTTTAATAAATGATGTATCTGAGGATTATTTGATGTAGCTGAGGCTGCCAGGATGTCTTGTATTTTCAGTACCACGACTGAAACTTATTTAGGATTTAAAAAAGAACCTTTTTGAGGTAAGGAATTTATTAATAATTTCCTGTAACTTCTGTCCAAAATGCTGGAGTAAATTTCTTTTGATAAAATACAGACTTGTGGAAGTACATCGAGGTCCCACGGCTTCTGAGGTGACTGCAAGTTGGAGCAGTGTGTTAAAGTTTGGATGATTACCTTGGTTCTTTCAGAAGTTTTTGAGTACCTGCCGGGTGCTGGCTCGCTCCTTTCGTGCCTCTCCCACAGTAAATGTTCTGAACTCATGAAGAGGAGCGGGTTCCCCGTTGTCCCCGGGCGCGTTTGTGACATCTGGCTCGTGGTGCCCTTGCTGTTGAGTGACCCAAAGCGGGATGGTCCTTACAACTGCTTGGTCCATCTGTTGCTCTGAAGGTACTTGGAAGGACTGGAAGAGGAAGAAAATGTTCCTCAAATTTCAAAAATACAGAAGATACTTCCAGTGGCCTTCTCCAGTCCTTGGGCTCTGTGTGTGATGCTGTGTTAAGTTCTACGCCTTCAAAACCATGAGTCGCTTCCAAATTTGTGTGCCAGCCTTTTCTAATGAGTTATTCATGCTAAACCCGATCCTTCACTGAGGTCAGGCTTCTCTCCAGTACAGGTTGCACAGTCGCTTTTTAAGACAATAACTCCTGGTTTGTGTCTTTGTGTTTTACAGTGGGAACGCCGTACTACATGTCCCCAGAAAGAATACATGAGAACGGCTATAACTTTAAATCCGATATCTGGTCTCTGGGCTGTTTATTGTACGAGGCAAGTATCTTTTAACTTTTTTTTTTCCCCCCTAGCTTTGTCTACACCACACAGTACCGTCTGGGAGTGGAGTCGGGGCATTACTTTAGTTTAATTGCTGAGAAGCCTTGTGAAAAGAGAACTCTCTTTGTGCTCCTCGTGTGCTCTTTGAGCATGGAGGGCCCAGGGCTTGTGCCACACAGCGCAGTCCTTACGGCCGGTCCCCTGGGTGGCGGGGATGCCGAGGACAGTCGTACACCAGCAGCCTCCTGCCGTCCTCCTCCCCGCTGTGGGCGGCCGTTATTAGGGCAGCGTGTGTGTGTGTTTCTCCTGAATACTGCATTTGTTTCAAAAATAGCGTATTTATTTGAATGTGAACTACTGGTTTGTTCAATTGAATTCTGACCAATTGGAGAATTTAATTTTGGGAGCTTTCCATAAAGGAAAAGAGAGTTTGTGTGTAATGTGAAATGGGTTTCTCAACTTTATTAGCCCATAGCTGGATTTTTTTCTGTGTCCCCTCATCTAGTCAAGTGCCCGGCCAGGGAGCAGGCGCGCTCTGTGTGAGCCACACACGTAGCCTGCCACTTTTAAGAAAGAGCTTTTATATCTCTTTTGACAATAACTGCTATGCCTTTATAACAGTATTTTGAGTTTTGTGGTTTCGTTCTCAGCAGGGATCAATGGGTACTGAACAGCCTTTCACTCATTTATAATCTAATCATAATTTTTTTTTTTAGAAGTGTGCATCTTTGTGTTCATGTGAAAGTTTGTGTCAACATCTAGAAAGTTGTGGTTTTTTTTTTCTGAGCCCAGAGAATTAAAAATCCCTGCGATATTTAGTAATAAGAATATTGCTCACATCCTCTTCGGGTAATAAATTGTGAACTGATGACGTTTTGCCTCTCGCTAAAACTTCTCGTAACCACATGGAATTAGAGAATAAACAGAGCCATAGTTTATTTATCACAGCAGATGCGGAAACTGCTGCAGTTCACCCTGTACTTCGGTGTGTTGATTAAACCAGGGGCAGTCGTGGACTTGAGCGGGGTCCAGAAGATCCTCCTGGGGAGGAAGAAACCTCACCACCGTGTGTTCTTTTCGACTCGTGCCAGTGTCCCTGGAAGGCCTCGGGCAGCCTGTGCTGGGCACTTGGCACGGAGTTCCACTGAGGAAAGGGATTTATCTGGGTGCTGGTACCAACGCCCCGTAGGTCCCCAGGAGCAGTGTGACATCCCGACGTTGGCCTTACTGGTATCAGAGCAACCAGATGTGCTGAAGGGCCCACCCAGTGTGGAGATGCTGGAGCCCAGTGTGGTCCTGTCGCTCTTTTATGGTGATATTCCATGCGATAGGAGGGAGAGGAAGGGCGTGAGGCTCAGCCAAGTACTTGTTAAAAAATATTTGGAAAATTGTGAGTTTCAATGGAGTGGCTTTGTGCCTGTCCTCAAATTCTCATTACCTCTAGTGAAGAAATTAAAGAGACCTGTAAGAATTGCTGAAGCAGCAGCAAAATACCATTCAAAAGCTGATATATTTTCACAAGGGATGGTTTTGCTTGTAACGCTTCAGTAGTGAGAAGTGACAACTGGAGTGATGGTGGAGCTGTGTGTGCCCGGGGCTCGAGAAGGAGGGAGGAGGCTGTTCTGTGGGAATAGGGGGAAGGAAGGCTGAGCTCCCGGGAACTCCCGGTGCTGAACGGTTCCAGGTCCGCTCGGGTGTTGGCCCAGTTGAGTGCGTTGCTGAGTCCAGGGCTCTGGTCCTGCCGAGGTGCGTTGGACCTGCCCAGGCTGTAAGCAGCCGTCCCGGTCACCCAGGTTGGACGTGCTCCACGTGCTCTGTGGCACGAAGCTTCTCCGTCAGGCTGTGAGTCATCCCGAGGCTGAGCTCTGCTGGAGAGGGGATTCCAGATTTATGCAGAGAGAAATATTTAGCGTTGTGCTAAGATATGTTTTTGTTGCAGGCAATATGGTCCCCTTATGGCACAGTAGTCTTGGTACTCCTTGTATTTCAAGAAGCTGCCTTAATTGCGCTCTAAACATGATTCTCTGGTAGGAGTAGCAGCTCTGGAGTAACATGGGGAAGATCTGGCATGTGGAGCACTTCTCAATGTACTTCCTACGTAGGTGAGCCTCGGCTCGGGGAACGGGAGCTGTGAGATCTTGCAGATTCCAGGGAGGACTGGACAGTTCCCAATTTTGTGCTCAGTAGATAAACAGCTCCTTGACTTTTTCAACTTCCTAGAATTTGGAAAATTAAAAATCAAATTCATCTGTCGTTCAAGGAACTGCATTTCATCTTCTCTAATTTCTTGTAACAAGAATGCTTTTCCATTTGGCTTAAAAGTAAGGAAGCGATGTTTGTTTGGTTCCGAGTCACTTCTGATATCTCTCCGGCTCGATTGCGTAGATGAGCTGCAGAGAGATTTAATGTACAAATTGCCTTCAGAGACACGCGTGTCCACTGGCATCCACTTAGGGAACATTGAGGGGTTTGGGATGTGATGCCACATAGCACCACTTAACTTTGACATTGGTAATCATACAGTGATTTTTATTAAATCTTATCAATATAAGTAGTAACTGTCTTCATCCCTCACTTCCTGTAGATATCTGTCAGCAAGATCACTTGGAGGGGATAGAAATAAGTTGTTAATTCCCAGAATATAGCTACGAGCAATGACTTTAGCACTGCTGGCAAGACCATCAATTTAAACACTAACAGTGATTCCTCTATAGATACATTTTTTCACCAGCCATGCTGCATGGTGGTCATTTTCAATGGAGATCTGGCTGTCCCGTGGTAATTGCTCTAATCAAAATGTCAGGAGCAAGCCCCAAGGTGGCATCACAAACTGTTGTTAGGGAGATGCTGGGAGTGCCCGCGGGGCTGGCGGTTGTCAGGATGCCTCTGCTCTCCCTTTCCATTGCAGTTCCCTGCTTTTACCACCCAAAACCCCACGGTGTTTCCTTTTCTCCCTCTTCTTCCCGCGACCGCTTAACTAGACTTGGAGAGAAGAGTTAATGGGAATTGAAAAACCCCCGTCAGCCTTCCTGGTGTTACTGGTGTTTGAATTGAAATCTTGGTGACCTTGTTTAACCTTCGATCGCTGTCTCTGCCTTCCCTGATGCACCCGTTAATGCTCTTGGAACCATTCTGCATGCTGGGCTCTCCAGCTTGGTTTCAGCTGATTGAGAGCAGTTTGCTATCAATCTCTAATTGGAGATTAGCGTCTCTAATTGGAGTCTGTCATTTTCTTTCCCCCCACTGCTTTGCCTGTTACCGTTAGGACAGTAATGAAGTTACAGTGATACAGCGTCACCTTTTGCCTTCAAACGCTCCCCAAAGGGCAGGAGGACGGGGCTGTCGGGGTCTCGCCTCGGGGTGATGAGGAAGAGCTGAGCGATGCTGGAGGCAACGGGGAAGCCCCGGTGAGGTGGGAATGTGCCTGCTCCCAGCGCCTCTCGGGGTGTCTGAGAAACCCCCTGGAAGAGCTTCCTGAGAAACATTTTATTCTGGTGATACAGAAGGCGATAACCTTGGAGACTTGGCCAGAATATGAGGTGACCGTGTTTAGGAGAAAGTGTTACGTGTTTTCCAAGTCATCCTCGGGCCAGTTGGTTCCTGCTGGATTGCCCACAGTCCCAGCATCCTGTTTCTTGGGTTAGCGAAGTAGATGCTTTTTTTTTTTTCCCCTGTGCATCCATAGAACTGGCTGTGCACACCCGGTGTCCACAGCTGAGGGGATTTGTGTGGGAAGAATCGCAGCGACAGGGAAGCGGAGGGGCTCTGCTGGGCTGGGGGTGACCCGGCGGCGGGGAGCTGGGCAGGGGCAGCTGGGCTGAGGACGTGGTGGGCTCTGCCGGGGCTTCCTGGGGACAGGGCGCTGCAGGAGGAGCTGCTGCCACGGCTCCGCTGGCCCACGGCTCCGCTGGCCCACGCTGCGGCCAGGGGCTGCCTCGGGAAGCAGGAGGGTGTGCGAAACTCAGGATCCCAGAGCAGGTTTGGCCGTGGAGATCCTGAGAGCAGCAGCATCACTCTCTGTCAAAGAACAAACTTTCCTCTTGCAGATGAGCGGTTCTGGGGGGGGGATCAGATCCTTGGCATTTCTGAACTGGTCTCTCTTTTTCCTCTCCAGATGGCAGCTCTTCAGAGCCCTTTCTATGGAGATAAAATGAACCTGTTTTCTCTCTGCCAAAAAATAGAGCAATGTGACTACCCACCTCTTCCAGCTGAACATTACTCTGAAAAGGTAAATGGGGAGGGTTTTGGTGGGGGATTGGGGGGTGTGTGTGTGTGCTGGGGAGTTCCTCCTCCCACAGGGGAGATTGCGCCTGGGAGAAGTGCCCGTGGGCAGAGGAGAGCAGGAGCTGGGCAGGGGACCTGTCAGCGCTGGTGAGGAAGCTCCTGTTGTGGTGTCTGAAAATCAACCAGCTGAATTAAGACAGAAAAGAAGATTTCTTAACGTGGGGAATATTTCAAAATGGGAAGGCTGTGATGCTGGCAAAACCCAACAACGAACAGTTTAATGCAATAAGCATCCGTGCGGCAGCCGGACCGGGGCTTTCTGAAGTCGGATTTTGTGCAGATGAAGGCGGGGGATGGAGAGCAGTAGCTGAACTGGAGAATATAAAAAGAAAAA
>VZRU01005721.1:105712-144800 GCA_013398155.1 Pedionomus torquatus | reverse complement strand
ACATGGTTGCTTGGTGATGTTTCACTTCAGCTGCAGACGTGAGTGTTGGGTTTGTTCAGGCCCTTTTGAGCTGGTTTTTTTTTTTTTACTTCTTTTTTCCCCCTTACCTAGACAAACCACTGGTTTTTCCTTCCCTCCTCACGCAGTTACAGTTGCCTTCTATTTGCAAGGAAATGGCTAATGTAATTTTAAGTGTTCGCCGTATCCTTTGGGGGTTTTCTTTTGTTCTCCCTCGGAGTTCTGAGGAGCGAGGCGGGATACAGGGGGAATCCCGCACGTGGCTGCAGCAGAAGGTCTGGTCTCCACCCCGAGGGGGACCCTGCGCCGCGTGTTTTACATCCCAGTTAGTTGGTATTTTTCACTTACTGAGTAACTCAAGCAAAAGGTTATTTGAGAGCTGTTCTGGAAAAGTGGATTTTTTCCAATTGTTTTTTTCCCCGAGCTGCCGTAGCCGCGCGTCCCAGCTCTGTGCGTTCGCGTTTCCGTGCTGCTGTAGCATCTCAGGATATGCCTCCTGGCAGCAGGAATTAGTGTAAGTTGACAGATGTGTTTCCTGTCTTTACAATTACTGTCTGTTTGCTTCCCTCTGGCAGTGCTAAAGAGTGTGTGTAGCGTGGCCATACGATCCGGGGTGAGAAGGATGGTTTAAAGCTCAAAGGCGCCAGGTCCCAGAGAAGTCTGCTCCAGATGGTGTTCATGCACTATTAACAGGACGCGTGACAGAGCCCGGGCTGTGCCCTTGGCTGCAGCTCATCGCGCGGCATCGCCTGCTGCCGCCGACTGACGCTGCAAAGAGCTCTGCTCTTGTGAACGTTAGAACAGGAGTGCACCACAAACAATCCTTGTTTTAGCACGTACTTGTAAAGGTTGGATTTTTCAGGCGCTTTTGGAGCGGGTGGCCAAGGGGAAGGTGTGGCGGTGCCTCCCGGCAGCCAGGCTGCGTGAACCGTGCCGGCAGGAGCGGCCACGGAGGCAGCTGCTGCAGCAGCGTCGCACCAGGAGGGTTTGTGCCCCCGTGGCCGGTGCAGGGGGTGTCTCCAGCTGGACAAACGCGTTTGCTCTTTTTTAGATTGAAAGGGCAGAGTCTCTACAGCCGCTGTAACACGTCACTGCCGCGGGGTTGGGAGGGGATGAGGGAAAGCGGTGAAGCCGTGACACCCCCCGGGCGAGGGCAGGGGTGAGGCCAGGCCCTGCCACGCTGCCGGAGTCCTCCGTGATGCTCCGGAGCCGTCGGCACGTCCATCCCTCACCTCGGTATCGGGGTCTCAGCAAAGCGTGGGCTGCAGGCTGGCTGCGGGTCCCTGATGTTGCAGCGTTTCCCATGAAGAAGGCAGAGCGTCAGTTGGGGAGTGGCTGCTTTAATGGTGTTTCCCTTCAGTGATCTTCCTCTTTGTAGCTGTTTGTGGCCGACCAGTCCAACTCCTGCTGTGGTGGACTGGTGTAATGCGTGGAGCAGGAGGAGGAGCCAGGACTCCAGCCAGGATTACTTTTCTGTATCAGGAACAAATTTGCTACTAATTGTCGCCAGTGGTTGGCGATGCTCATCGAGGCCTGGTCTGCGGTTCCGTGGAGATGGTGGGGCAAGGTCCTGGTTGTTGGCAGCGGGCAGGACGCCCTGGGCAGCTGGGCTGGTGTCTTTGCGGAGGGGCACAGCTGCCGGTTACACAAGTTGTGCTGGTGGCGCAGGCTCTGCTTGGAGCTTTAGAAGCATTTTCATTTGTTCGGGGGCATTTTGTGGTGATTTTGTCGGGTCAGGGCTCCATCCCGAGCTGAAACCTCACCGGGTGCCCCCGGTAAAGCAGCTGCAGCCGTGTGCTCGATAGCTCTATGGCCATGCTTTTAATTACCATTAAAATAATTGGCACTGTGGCTACTGGGAGGATGTGAGAAGATCAGAGGCTCAAGGCTGTTTCTCCCGGTGCCTCGGGGGTACCAGCAGCTTTCAGTGTCTGTATAATTAAAAGCTACAATCTTTCATGTGCACAATAAAGAGGGTTGGGAGGGGGGGAGACTTCAGCCTTTCTGCATTTTATTTATTAAACATAATCAATGGCCACTCTCTCTTCTCTACCAAGGTTTTAAGAAGTGCTGGTGTCTGAGCCCTGCTCCGGTATCTCTACAATACCCAAGTGCTGGTCTTACATTAAAAACCTTCAACTGGCTTCTTACTGGCCTGGTGTGGGGAGGGGAGTGCAGTTGTTGCACAGAGGAGCAAACAGAGGTTTTAAACCCCTCCTTCTACTTCCCCCTTTCCTCAGAGTCCATTTTCACTGGCAAGTCCATCCTGGTCCATCCACTCAAATCGCGTTGCCGGGGCATCTCCATTTTCCTTCCTTTGTGCCCACGAGCTGCTGGTGGGCTGATGGTGCTGCTCCTCTGTGCTCTGGTTCTCTGAAGTGAATTAAAAATCCTCTAGGAAAAAAAGGATTCTTATTTTTCTAAAATTAAAAAAAAACCTAAACCCTTGAGACTCAGAGTGGAGGTGGTGGCTGCATCCTCTGTGGAGAGCAGGGAGCCCCAGGTCAAGACGTGCGACCAGTGAGTTGTAACTGGCGATGTAAGAACCCACTGGGGTTGGTGGGGTTGGATCTCCAGCGCTGAAGGTTTGGTGGAGAAGGTTCTTCCTGGCCCTGCTGGAGGGTGGAGGGGCCACGGCTGTGCCCTCCCTCTGCCCAGGAACGGCTGCGTACGAGGGGTAGGAGCTCCTGGCAGGGGCTCCGGGGCTGGGACAGTCCTTCCCGTAGCCTTTTCCAGTAAGAACTCGGCGCTTTGGTTCACGTTTCGGTGCCTGTTTTTGTCTTTCAGCTGCGGGAGCTGGTCAGCATGTGCATATACCCCGACCCCGATCAACGGCCCGACATCGGTTACGTGCACCAAATAGCGAAACAGATGCACGTCTGGACCTCCAGCACATGAGCGGCCGCGGCGCCGGCACAGCCCAGTCTTACTTGAATCTGATTTCTCAGCTGAAACCGCCTGGTGCCCAGTCACACCAGCGAGAGGGTTGAGCGATGGATGCTCCATTATTTCTGCAGGTTATTTGACAAGGACTCTTACAAGGTGGTCGTGCTTTAAAGTGAGGATTCGGTGAGGTATTTGCAAGTGATTTTTTTTTGTTTTGTTTTTTTTTTAAGGCCAATAACATGTTACAGCTGTAGATCATTTAAGGATCCTCCTTTCTTAAACCTGTCGTGTGTAATCTAGGCTAGATGATNCCAGCCACTGAGCTGAGGCGAGTGCCAGCCCGGGGAGGGCACCCCCAGCCCGGCCGCTGTCGGCACAGCCCTGGCCTTGCCCCGCTGCCCTTGGGCTGGGCTCGTTTTCAGCCGCCGGGGTCTTGGCAAAGACGAGCGTNAATATTGAAATAATTCCTTCAGTGAAATCACTTTATACTAATGTAAGAATTACAGTAGATTTTGTGTAATTTGTATACCTGCTACTTTGCCTCTTCTGCAAATGGTTAATAGCAAATTCAGTTTTTACTTCATGTATTTNCCGGGGTCTTGGCAAAGACGAGCGTTCCTCTCGGCCACGGGGCGTTTGGTGAAGATGCCCGCAGCCGGTCAGCGGTACAGCGGGTACCGCGGGCACAACTCCAGCGAAGCCGAGTTTCAAACACGCTGCAAATGGTTTTCACACGCCGCCACCCCGCTCTGTGTCTCTCGTTTACCCGAGGAGCAGCCCCGGCCGCGGAACTGTGAACGCTCATTTCCAGAATGTGAATTCTTATAAAATCTCAACCCGGTCTGAAGGAGTCATCGTCTTTAACTGCGTGAAAATTTTCAACCGACTAAATTCCTTCATTGAATCAATGATTTGTTTCTGCCGATGGAAAACAGTCACTGCTTGAGGAGCAAACGTGGATTCACGTTCAAGTGTTTCCATTTCAGGGGCCTGTTCCGGGGCCGGGGGCTCGGCCAGAACGTAGAGTTGTGTGTGACGGCTCAAATGCAGCCTGGGCCTGGGAGTCTGTGTTTTGGTTTATTTTTCTTCAGAAGAGCTTACAATCCTTGATTATTTGTTTTTGGCAGTAAGGTTAGGGTTAGAGGGTTACGTACATATATATGCTTTTAGTGGATTTATTTTTTTTTTAACCTAATTTGCTCTACTTTAAAGGAAACCTGCAGTGCCTTCTTCACCCACTTCCCATCAAATTTCTAAATATTTATATAGTTTATCAAAGACAAACCGTTAATTGCTGTGACTGATGTCGATACCGTCAAGGCAAGGTACCGTGTCATTGGGTTTTCTCTGCAGACGGTGGAGCTGCTGCTCTCGGGAGTCGGGGAAATTCAAATCGCGAGAATGTCGCGGAGGCACCGAGCTGCGTCCCCCGCTCCCACCCGGACGGGTTCAGTTTATACCCAGCTCCTCGGCGAGCGCTGGGTGTAAGGCCGGGGACTGTCACCTTCTGGCTGCAGCTTTCCTTTGAGCCCTGGTGGCAGCCGGGCCGCGGGAGGGCGGGTGGCGCTGAGCCGCCCGCGGTGACACGGAACAGGAGCTCCGGCTGCCAGGGAGGCTCAGCCCGACCCTGAGCGTCTCCAGAGTCTGGTCACTTTCTTGCTACATAAAATTCATTAGTGCTTATGGGTAAATGTACTTCAAAAGGTAATTTTTTTTGCAATTGTGCCTTTTTAGATAAATAAAAAAAATGATTTACCAAATAAATACCTTTGTTTAACAAAAAAAGCGGAGAAAAAAGCAGCCAGTCTTAAGTAAAAAAAAAAAATCAAATGACTGAAAACAGACCTGAAATGGGTGAAACTGCTCCCTACAGCTGCCGGAGAGCGGATGAACAGCCCTGACCTGCAAGAGTCCTCCCCCTGGAAAACTGTCCCCCTCCCGGCTGGGGCAGCTCCAGCGCTGGTTCTGGGGGTGGTTGGCGCAGGAGGGCAGGGCTGGGGCTGCTGCCAGTTAATTCACCTGGTGATGGCAACTCAAAGAGAAAATAATTCTGCAGGTGAAGTCTCTTGGGGTTTGAGGGGTTCTGGTGTTGTTTACTGCTCATTATGTGGTTCGAAACAGTCTGAACTCAGTTTATCTCAACTAATACAAGCTGAGGATTTTAGCACAATAAAGGTTCAGGTGGAAGATGCAGGCAGAGCGTAAGAGTGAGTTCTGCTGCCCTCAGCGATGGAATGTAGAAATGAAACCTGTGCAACCAGTGGCGGGAGGGTGGATCTGCTCCCCAGCCTGTCTTTACAAAACAGGGAAGCGTGTCCCGATAACAGCGCTATTTCTCTGCAGCAACACGAGCAGGACTCTGCCGTAGGTCCCGGGCTGAGTCTGGAGCCACCTCTGCTCCCCGGCTGGTGGGTTTCCATCAAGAAAAGAACATTCTGTTAAATTAAAACCCGTCTGCTGGGCTTACGCAGGACAGTTCTCCCCTCGCTGTTTTGTGCCGGTGAGGCAACAACGCAGCGGGTGGAGGTGCCAACCCTGCCCTGGGGGCTCCTTCCCAGGGCCAGACGGGTCCGTGGGGGGTTAAGAGCCCCCAGCACCCAAGGAGGGGGGGGGGCAAAGGCCTCGGGTTTTCAACAGTGAGAGAAGGGAAAAGCAGCAGTAGAAACCAGCACCAGGTAAAAACACCCATTAAGAGAATGGTCAGAACCTTCTTTATTCTGGATCAGCCGCGTGTTTCTCCCGATGCTGGAGGCTCCCAAACAAACCAGGGCTGGCTCCAGCGCAGGCTCCAGCGCCAAGAAGGGCTGTAGCCGTGGGCTCAGGATGTGTCCATGGTTTGTACGGTTTCATCCACCACCTCGATGTCCAGGAGCGCTACGTGCTCTGTGAGAACAGCCGTAGTTCCTTTTTCGCATTTGTATCTCCCAAACCTGTTAAAGAAACAGGTGACAATCAGGCTGGGAAGCAGCACGACACGGGCAAGTGCCCATTTAACACCTCAGAACTAACTGGCTTTCTCACCAAGTTTCCTGTAGAAGGCCAAAGTAGAGGCCCGGTGCAAACTGCGGACTCTGACCTGACTGCGGTAACTGACACAGCTTCAGCTCAACGAGCAGTTTTAGGGAACACATCATCTTTAAAAAAAAATAAATTACCCAGTAACTGTGAGGCCACCTTAGAGAAATAAATGGGATCTCATTAGAGCACCCGCTGTTCTTGCTGTGTGCCCTCACTCAAACAACAAGCAGTTTATTTACTTTTTGCAACTCTAGAATAATTTTACCAGTGCAATTAGCTTTGGGTTTCTGTGCTAAAATTAGCCACCATTTAGCGCACAGCCTGCCTGTGACGAAGCCGTGCTGTGAAATCGTCACTGTGTCTGACCAAAGGCACAGGCACCCTTTCCTTCCATTTATGCAGCAGAATCCAAAAATCTCACTGAAAGTGAGGAACTGCAGCTCTCCAGCGCCGGGGGAGTCTGCGCAGGACGAGGGCGGTGCCGATGGAGCTGCACGGTGAGAAACCCAAAGGCCCTGCAACTGGAGCCAGGCAGCTCTTTGTGGCTTTGGCCACGGTGGCTGCCTTAGGAAGAACGTAAAAAGCAATTTCTTTAAACTCGACTATTTTGGCAGCAGTTGGAAAAGTTACACAACTTGTTACACGTAAAAGCACAGCCTGTGAACCCCTCACACTGCCCTGGACTGTTGTTCTCCAGCCTCGGTAACGCAGTTCCCCAACAGCACACCTGAGAGCATGAGGCTCTTCCAGCTCCCGGCACACGCAGAGTTTGCTCTCTTTAGCTTTCATCCCCGCTGCGTCCTGACCGGCGTCAGTGTGACACGGCCACATGATGTACTTAAAACAGAAGCTCATTTCTAAAGAGCTCCAGGCTTGAATTGCCATAGAAAATTTCAGAATTGCACACTTAAGGCAACAAGGGAGGGAGTAACGTCCCCTCTGCAAGGGGTTTACAGCCACATGCTCTGCAGCCCAACCCAGAGTGGTAAAATGGGGGGAGCTGCGCCGAGCTGTGCCTCTCCGGGGAGTTCTCCCAAAGGAGGGAGCCAGAGGAAAAAAAAAAAAAAAAAAAAAAAAAAACGCCAAAGTTTCTATACAGGGGAAGTGGCCGAGAGCACTTTGATTAGGAAAGCACAAATGCTTACAAGCATTTTTTCAGTTTGTTTATACAGGAAATGGGACTCGAGTTTAGGCCAACTAATAGAAAAAAACAAAAAACCCTCGTCACTCCTGTGGTCAGCTTTTAGCTGCAAACTGTCCTTTTGCCACAGAACAGTGTATTTCTGGATGATTTTGAGGAAACGGTAGTGGTCAAATCACTGTGTTGTCTTAGCAGCCTTACACAGGGCATGTTTCCAGGCCACTGGCTAGAAAGGGCCTCTAGAAATAGGATAAAAACAACCTCCTCGGCCCAGGCCGGAGGGGGCCGTGCCGCCCGTACGGCTTTTTAAATCCCCAGCCTGAGACGGGGCAGAGACACCACCAGTGTTTCTGACCCCACACAAATTCAGCGAGAACTGGGCAGGAGGTGGCTGTGCTGCTGCCCCACGGCAAAAGAAACCCAAGTCCCTGCTCGGTCACAAACTCCAAACTTCCTCAAACAGCCTGAAACTCGGGCACCATCTCCTGGGGTGGTGAAGTGGTGGCAGGTACCACAGTCATTTGCTCCTGTCACACACCTGTAGGTGCCCCCGGCAGCCCCTGTTCAACTGCAGGTACAGTCACCAATTTTGTTTTCTTGTTGAAATTGCATACACAGGTCTAGACATTACTCTGCCCGAAGTTAGCAGTGCAGAAAACAGGAGGTGCTGGGCAGAGCACGGCTAGTGCGGCGCCGCAGGATCACTAACCTCTCCCCCTTCCTGTTGGCCACATCGTACGGACGGATAAAATCCAGCTTGTTCTTGCTGATGACGCAGATATCGATGTTGCTGCCGGAGCCCAGGTCGTTGTAAATGCCGGCTGCGATGGCATCTCTCACAAGCTGCTTGGCTTCCTCTTCCTGGAAAAGTTGAAAAAGCTGTCATTGCAGGAGCGCTGGCATTCCACAGAAACGTTTGTTCACGTGAGAGTGGAAGCTGTGAGCTCTCGGGACAATAGATGAGATCCCGGCACCTCTTTAATCACTGCAGCGCCTCACCGAGAGTCTGCTCAACAGCGGGACCGGGGGCAGGGACAGCCTTCTGTCCTGGGCAGGAGCCACCCCCTCTGGACAGATCAGACTCGGTCACCACAGTTGAGGAAACCATTAAGGTTTCTGTCTTACTGAATGGAGAAAACAAATTTTACAATTTTTATCTTCCAGGCTTTTGTGCACGTGTGCATTACACTGCCAGGTCAGTGACACCGCTTCCCTGGGCAGGGGCTATTGAATCACCCTTCATAGGACCAAAATCATTCCTAAGATTCTGTAACGGAGCTGGGTTTGCAAGAATTATTCAGCTCGTTGTAACAGCAACTGTCTGGCAAAGCAGCCTTGCCCAGTGCTGAAGGGGCGCGGGCACCAGCACTGGCTCCAGCCCTGAGCACAAGTGCAGAACGCTGCCCTTTGGAGCTCACTTCTACCATTTAAATGAAAAAATGGCAAATTTGCTGCAGTTTCTTTTCTGCTGTACGCTGCATATATTTAATATAATTTAATTATAATAATAATTTAAAATTTAATTAATATAATTACAATTTACTGTATTTATATGTTTTAAAAATGGCTTCTGAAACCATCCATTCTCCTGCCAAAGTTGGAACGTTTGCTTTTTTACAGGTTTTGTAGCGCTACTTTCTGTTAAAAGGGCCCGTACAGAGCTGCTGCTGCAACATACACGTGGCCTGGAACTGAGAAATTCCCTGGATAGAAGCTGAGTAGCCTGAAACAGAGCTCAAAGACAAGTAACAGTCAGGAAAACATTTCAAATTCATCAAATGCTCCATTAGGATTGATCAGATCTCACCATCCCCAGATTTTGTGGAGGGGAGGGAAGATGGTGTTGATGTGAAGGTGCCAGGAAGGCAAGCTCTGGAGCTCTGGCGCAGGCGTTGGAGCTGCGCTGGCTCCCTCTACAGACCCCCGGGAGCCCGGGGTAGATTCTGTAACGGAGCTCTGAATTTCCACCACCGGACCCGCTGTTCTCAAGACACCCCCTGCCCCGGCCAGGAAATCCCTGGTTCTGCGCCGTCACTGGAGACGCTGAGCAAAAGAACCTTTCTTGCCACGTGGAAATAAGGACGCCAGGAGACCCATCTGATCCCAGAAGGTCTGACTGGGAGCAGCTGCACAAGCCCCAGTGTCCAAGTGCCCCTGAAGAAGAGCCCAAAATTAGCTCCAGCCACGTCTGCCCCTGGTGCATACCCGGCATTCTCCCACGGCCTCCAGAAAAGAACTTGTTCCTAACGGTATTCCTGCTCTGACAGCTCCAGGGAAGTACCGCCCAGGAGGGGGGCATGTCTTCCAGTAAACTAGACAAACCGACGAAATTCTTACTTTGGTCCCAGCTTTACTAGCATTACTCTTTTTAAAAAATAAACAAAATGCAAAACATTGAAGGACACTTTCTACCAAGGCGAGCAGAAGGGAACAGTCGTCCCCTCCATGCGTTTGGCACAAAACCCCAAGGAGCAATGTTTCCTCAGCCCACTGAGAGCAAGCGCCTTCCCCTGATTTGCTGCCACACTGAGAGTATTTTGGCACTACAGTGCAGGTAAACATATTAAAAAACAAAAGTAGTGGTAGACACGCTTTAATTAGTATAAAACCAGGGTAGTTTTATGCTGTTAGGTGAGCAGTTGGTGTAAGAAAAAACGCAACGGCTCAGGGAAACCGAAGCAGCTTGTGGGAGATTGTGCCACTCTCCCTTTTAATTTAGTATTTCACAACAACATAAGGCTCACAGAGTCGTCTCACCCCTGTAATTGAAATTTTCTTTTTTTTTTCACTTTTTAATGAATACTCTATCAAGCTACTTTATCAAAATAGTTCTAAAAATATCCAGTGGAGCTCAGCTGTAACCGCACCGAGGCGCCCGCAGCGCTGGGGGTGTCCGAGTCTCACCCCTCTGACGCAGGGCAGCCTGGTTCACCAATCTGGCATCATTTTCATTTCACAAAACTTGCTTTAGCGCTGCGTTTACGGCTCCTCCCCTCTTCATAATTCAGAAGGATAAGCAGACGAGCCGCGAGAAAACACCCCACGCCGTTCCTCGACGGATCCCGCGCTCCAAGCTGCAGCAAGCGCCGCTGTTTTACACCCAGAACCGGGGGTTTGGCAGGGAAAGTGCTGACACAGTTTTAAGTACAGGGGCAGAAATGAGTCCCTGTAATAATTAATCTTAAAAAACCCTAAAAGTTCAGAGCATATAAGAGGAGCACTTCCTACTTTACGGTTGCAAAGACCAAGCTAACCGGGAATATCAGTCTCCAGGGTCCACACTGCTCCTTAAATGAGATTAGGGCCGGGGTGATGTAGTGTCAGGCGGGGCGCGGTGACAGGCAGCGCTTTATGGCACTATCTGTCTGTCTCCATCACCGCCGCACACAATGTGTCCCAGGACTCCAATGTACAACTCCATTTACCGCTACATGACAAATGGGCAGCACTTGTAAAAGGCGCAAAGAGGTCCAGCTCAGCCGTGTAATGGTCACCACAGCTGTACGGCGGCACGGGGCCGGGGGGGGAACAGACCCCCAAGTTCATTAAAGTGACCAGTAATGGATCTTTCAAAACGCGTCTTAGGAATAGTACAGTAAAGGCTAAAATAAATAACTCAGCATGGAAGGCTAATCTGAAATGGTGTTTGATAAATTATTTATAACACAGACAATTGTCTGCATTTAATATTGGCGCTACTGGTAGCATCTTTAAAAGATGATTTATGTGCTGTAATGCCATTAAGCTTTATATGGGCCCACTGCTAGCTGTAAAGTCTGCTGAGATTTAGAGAATGAGTTTTAAACTGTCACTGCAACATCAGAGTAGATGGAGCCTGTATTAAATCTTTACTTTAAACCTGTTATCTGGAGAGTTGCGTTTTGTAGACCCTCAAGAACTGATAGATTACCTCTCCGCAGCCGCCGCGGCGCCAGTCCCAAACAGCACCAACGAGGTGCTTTTACACATTACTCTTCTATCCAGGAGGAATCGAGTTTCTCTTCTCACTTAAGCGATTTTTAGGTTCCAAATGTTACTGAAGGAGAACAGGAGAGAGACTTCCCTACAGAAGATGCGGGTGTTTGCACACTGTATCTACACTACTGCTACTGATAGCTTTGGAACGAGTTTATCCTTATGCCTCCAGCAGGAAGAGCAGCAGCTGGAATGGCACTGTGAGTATTATTTCCTCAACATTTACAACTTCGCAAAGAAGTTAAATAGGAGATGCCTTTTCAAGATTTAAAAACACTAGAAAGAATTTACATGTTTTACAAATTCTCACTGAAGGCAAATGAATCCCTCTGCAGGTCACGGGGGTGCTGCCAGCGCAGGGACACACGCTGCAGTACCCAACAGCACGTCTCGGCAAGAAGCTGGAGTGCACAAGGAATGGTAGGAGAGAAGGAATATGATGATAACGATTTTTGTAACTATAAAAAAAAAAAAATTCAAGTACTTATCACACCTGCCTTTTACAGCAGAATGAAATTTCTTCAAATTATAAAATGTAAATCTTGATCCTACTTGAATGAGAATCCCCAAGACTCACATGGGAAGAGAAGGGGAGGGGAAAAAAAATAAATCAGAAGCTTCAGGAAGGACAATGATAATAAAAAAAATTAATCTATAAAGGAGCGATGGGAATGTGGGGCTTGGGAAGCGAAACCTTTTGAAGGACAGAAGCACAATTAGACTTTGGAAGAGTAATCAGCAGACTCCAGCACGCGAGAGGAGTCAGTCTGCTGCCGGGAGAAGTCGCGGTGATCAATGTGTAACTGGAAGCAATGCTGGAATCCCCTGGCCACATCCAATGGGAGAACAAAACTGAGAAGCAAAGTACTTCATGTTTTTCTTATAAGGGGAGATTGAAAGACTCCATTAGTGAGAATGAATTTGTTTTGGCCACCTTTTAAAGCTGCAAAGAGGCTGGCACATGTAATTCAAACCACTCCGGTTTAACCAAAACAAGCAGACATTTCAAGCAGTACCTCAGCAGCAGATGGATGACACACCTTGCTCACAATTACCTTTTTTTTTTTATAGAATAGACCTACACTACAATCAAAATAGTTTGGTTTTCTTTCATCTTTGATCAGGTAAATGAAATGTAAAAGTAGTCAAGTCTTTCTAGCTCTCCCCCTCACCCTTCTTCCTCCACCATCTTTTGTACGGGCTCAAAAAAGTCACGGTGGAAGTTAGAGGCAGAACACTGAGATTTAACAGCCCAAACAATGGAAACCAGCCCCTTAAAACAGCTATCAGGAAATCGTAATCACAGGAAACATGATTAAACTGACACCTGACACGTCAAATGCCCACAGCACAGAGAAACATTTACAGGGTAGAAGTTGCAAGAATAAAGGACTGAAGCACCGATGGCATCACATCTGATGAAACACCAGTAGATGAGCAGTGTCGGGGAGACACGGGGCAGTACAACACAGAGACAGGTCCTGGGAACAAGCACCCATCTGTGCCTAAGGGAGAACAGGCAGAAGTTACCAGAATATTCCCCGCATGTGCTGGAAAGATGAAGATACCTGAAGGCATCTGGGACTGAACCTGTGCCCTGTCTGGGTGCAGGGATGGCATCACCTCCCTTCTGCTGAATTTCAACCACACCCTATTTTGGAACCAAAATATGTCTTCATGTATCACATGCAAGTGTATTCAGTTTTACTGAACATCTGTTAAAAACTAAAATTAACAGTTTCTCAAGCAAAAGTGAGGGGGGAGAAGTGAAATAACTTATTACTTTGTGTGTTAACCAGCTAAGTTATTTGAAATCAAGGTACGGTGTACCATGTTATTTTCCAGTCTGTTTCCACAGCCGCTGTTAACAAGAAACTGAAACGCTCCGAGTTCTCAAATATTGCTTTCATTCACTTGCAGGAAGGCAAGGGAGTGACTCAGTATTTGCACAACAAACAGTGTCGAGGACCCAAAGACTATTAAATATGATCAGAATATTCTCTCCAGAATACATCCTGTCCAAACGCCGCGGAACATGCCTTCTGTTCGGAATGGTAACTTGAAATACATTGGTCTAAATTCTAACTTTTCTGCAAGTGTTCAAAGATGGACTTCTGTTGAAAAGGAAGGAAAAACAGCCCGGGGCAGTTTCCATTGGGCACATTCCTGCTCTGCCCCTGCTCTTTGCTCACCCTGCAGGAGGCCCCAGCGCCCGGGTACAGGGCAGGGAAAGATGAACACGTCGGGGTTAACGTGCTGCCCACTTCACACCAGATCCACAGAGAAACAGGAAGGGTAGGAAGTAGCAATCTTCAGCACAAATATGGCACGGGCCAGAAATTATGAAAAAAAAGGAAGGAGAGCAGAGCACTGACCTGGCGGGTCTCGTTAAAACTCAGGGATTTGAGTTTTTACGCAAGCGTACCCACGTTCATTCATTAACAGATCGCAGAACCACCGATCAGGTAATTCTTTCCTGCATTAGATGTCACTTCTGTTGTGAATAAACGTTAGTAAATGTTTATTTTTCTAACTTTTCAAATAAAATGCACCTTAGTCCCTAATTATTATTCTCAGTGATTACAGTTTTTTCCTGTTCAGCTGGTAGATGCCTGCAAGCCCAGACTCGTCCCCACCTCCCCCTCCCTGACATTGTACACCACACAAGTATAATAAACCATGTTAATATTTCATACCAGTGTGAAATATGCTGGAGTATCAATTCAACATCTGCTGTCTTTAGGGTACTGGCGTCCCGCAGAGACACTTTCAATTTGTAATTGAGTTCTATACTGAATTAATCAGCAGTTTATCTTTTTTAGTAAAATAATGTCTTCCCCACTAACCTGGATTTACATTAACAATTTATGCCAAATTACCTGCCAAGGCAAGAAACTTATACGATTCGGAACTACTGTTCAATAACATTAGTTCCTATATGTCATTCCTTACAAACAGATTGCTACAATACATATTTCCAATGGTACAGAATTAAATCACAAGCTCCTCTCGCAACTATGGGATTTCCTTAACGCTATTCCCGTGCTCTGAACTACAAATGAATAGGAAAATTCATTTAATCCATCTATTATGATGTCTGGGTGAAGTTCACGTTTTATTAGGGAACTGATTCTCAAAATGAGAAGAACTTGGTCAACAGTAGCAGAGCTGTAAATCCTGCCTGGCTGCACGTCCTGCCCACAGCGTGGTATCCTGGATTTTCTGTACAGCTGCGTTACTGAGCAGTAACCAACTGAACCAACAAGTACCCAGATAACCATGCAAAAGATGACAATTAAAGTTACTAGATATTAGTACTGCATATCAAAAAATGAATATCCAGCACTAACGGATCTGGCTTCATATAGAGCAAATCCCTGTTCACACCTTACTTCACCTCTGAAAGAAGGATGGGAGGGAATGAAGGTCAACATTTGATTTGGAAAAAGGAGTCTTGGGGCCCCTGGTAATTTTTCCTTCCGAATACACCAAAAGGCTCCACAGAGCTTACAGGCTGGGAGGGAGCCCAGCCTGGCCCCCACCCTCCGCTCCCTGCTCCGGCAAGAATCTCCCTCTGCCTCCACAGCCCTCGGAGCTCCAGGCCACGTGAAATATTTCCCAGAGTGTTTTTGCCTGTGTTCTGCAGATACAGGAGATATACAAACCGAAACAATTTAAACAGCAACACCTGCTCCTGAGAAATGCATCAAAAATAATGACCTGTCCTACATCTACCCTGCACAGGGAAATGATCTCTTAACATGGAGCTCTGCTGCCGACCAACTCCTCTACATTATTACGTACAAAGTTTAAGTATTACTTTCATAAAGGTGAAGAAATTGTTGCTCTTTGTCATGCTGCAATGCCCAATTTAAACTAAGGTAAAATTTATTTCCCTCAATACAGTCTGTAAACAGAAAACTAGGAGAAGGTGCCACTGGGTATCACGGGCAACTCAGACTGATATCGTCAGCAGTTTCCCACCCCATCTCTGCATAGAAACTGGGCTTTGATATTCAGAGAGCACACCTCAGAACATGTCTCCAGTAGTCCTAGCCATCCCAGCACACATCCACCCAGCACACTTTAAATCAGCCTCATATTTCCTGCTTAACGTTAGTTCCACAAAGGAAATCAATCCACGGCACAATTCTGGGAGAGATGAGAACAGTAGTCCCTGTCCAATCTGTCAAGCAGAAATCAGGTTACCATCGAATAATTTTAATCTCATCTAAAAATATGAAACAGCATGATAAGCCTTTATTTTCTGGATGACTGTCTGCGCTAAAACCCTGATATCTACCCATGGAAATTCACACATCTGACGGAGACAACAATACAGGTCTGTAAGGAAAGGATGAAATCTGTATCACCATGAGCTCTGGCAGAAAAGGCAGTGAAGATATGCCACTGTCTCAGTTATTGTCACCGGCTAATGAAATAAACAGATACACAGAGCACCAAGTACTTATTTTTGTTCATGGAGTCAGGTGTCCCCCGTCTCCCCCCCAATTTACTTAATCTCTGTGTTTGACACCAACGGGGGTTCAAGTATCTCGGGCGGGCTCTCCAGCCTAACTCCCATAGTCCAGCCTGATCTCCATTGTCTGCCGCTGCCAAACCTCCCAGCAAGTGGTCACCTTCCCACGGCGTCATTAACGCTGCCGGTGTCAGCTGGTGGGATCAGCCGCAGCCTCCCGCACCTGAGCCCCGCGGCGGGGACACGGGCATTTTGATCACCATCACTAATGAATACAGAATTCATATGCAGCTTGTCATCGCTCTTGAGCCTCGAATCACACAGATGCAGGCTAAATAAGACTGATGAGACAACTATTGTTGAAGATTAGAGAGTTTTGACAGTTGCCGAAAATAGCGCAGTATTATTGTCAGTAGTTAATAAACAAAAATAATACCACCATATTGGGGGACAGTAGGAAATAAGAGCACAGAACCACTTGAGTGATCTGTACCTCAGCTGTTTAAAAATGGAAGAAAGTGACATATTTTTGCAATATTTTTACTATGTCTGATGCCTTCTTTACTCAAGGAGGCACACTTAGACCACTTTCTCACAGCACAGACCAGCCCTGCACACCCAGCACCGGGAGAAAGCCACTCTTTGTGCCTCAGCTTCTTTGCTCCAGGGACATGGGGCTGCTCAAAGTACCTCAAAAATCAGCGGCAAAGCCAGAAACAAAACTCAGCACCAGAAGAGCGTACACATTTTGCTACTTCCAGTCCTCTGCTCCCCTATAATTTCTTTGTGAACACACCTACTCTGGCAGCTGCAACTATTCACTGGGAAAGGTGCCCCTAACCCCTCCTGTCCGCTCGGCATTCCTCCTTTTACAGAGAATTACCCCAATCTGCCCAGAAGATTCCTCCCCCAACCCACCTCTGTCAATACACACGTTGGCTAAAGGGATCACTGCAGATTGATGACAAAAGCAACCCTGGCCATAGGCAAAGGAGGGCACGTCTCTGGCAGGAGCCAGATGCAGTTTCGGGAGGACACAGCGGCTGCGGAGGGTCCCAGGAGAGCGGCCAGAACAGCCCCCTCCTGTTTTCAACCTGCTCCTCCTACCCCTCCAGTCTTGCTGTTTTCATTCAGCACCACTTGATTTCCTACCGCACTTTAAAAAATGGCATAATAAATGACTGTAACCACAGTATCACATTTCTGAGGTGATCTATTTTAGCAATAGTTATTAAATATCTGCCAGACTACCTCCTTCCATTTTTTTCCCACCTATTCCGTGCCCCTGAACTCATTACACAAAGGTTTACTTCCCTTTCCTTGCAATAGTTCTGTTTTCTGTGGCTTCTACTGATTCTCTTTCTTCTGGATCCCCTTTTTATTAAACCAAGCTGTTTTGATGAAATACAGAAAAGATATGAAGTTACAAGCAGCCCATTCCCCTGCTTAAACACAAAGCTCTTATCTGACAAGCAATTCTTCTGCAGACAAAAAGCTTCTACTTTTCAAACAACAGAAGTCAAATAGCAGAATAAAATATACAATACCCCCCTAATCACCCCAGGAATTCAACCAATGCAGTAGAGATATATCCAGAATTAATACTGTAGACACTTTTTCCCCAGATCGTGATGGTTTCCATATCCACTGACTCAGAGTATTTCTTTACTATTGTTTGAAACCAGAAGGCATGAATGCATTTGCAAAATCCCACTGTAAGGTTTAAAAACCACGTGGCTACTCGATTGAAACTCTATTGAAAGAAAAATTGGCTGCAATGAAAGATCTAAGCTCAAAACACTCTATTAGATGTGCTGTTCTTCCACTTATGTTTTTTAAAGTAGATCTATAGCTGCCCACATGACAGATTAATATTGTTCCACAGTAGTTAGGTGCTTGGCATTACATTTTTGAAGCATCTACAGGCCTTCAGGGCTGAAAGTGTTCACATCTTCAGCAATCTATAATGGTTCCTCTAGAGGCCAGCACTTGCTTCATAATGAAACATGCCTCCATAAATCAGGCTGCAGAAGTGGCACTTGTGTACGTCACCATCTATCTGCGCGGTTTCTCTGAAGGATGTTGGGTAAAGATCATCTCCCAGCACCGCAACCAGGGAAAGGACCATCACAGCTGGCATTGATAAAGCATGTGCTACTTAAATCTGAAGATACACTAAGTCTATGGAAAAAAACACATCCTGCTGGTGTTAGCACGCCTCAGGCAGTGGGAGAAGCTTCAGCAACTCATCTTCAAAAGGCAGAGAGCCAGGGCTCTAGAAACCTGCAAAAATTGGCTAAGCCTGCAGTCTTCTTTTTTTTTTTTTTTTATTTTTTTTTTAAGTTGAGCATCTTCAAAGTCTACGATTCTAACTGTAGGGCACAGCAGCTGCCACTGCAGATTTGATCCTCTCAGCTTTTGGCAGCTCTCAACTTGAAATTCTAGCAAAAGAATTTTTCAAGTTGCTATTATTGCCTGTCACGGATTTATAAATATTGTGCACTATCTGCTGTGGCATGGCTCTCCTGGGACACCAGTGCATGCCAAAAGCATAACAGAATGAAAAACAGTTCCTATTCTTCAAATAAATGCTAATTTTTTTAACTGTGCTCACATGATGCGTTTGGTGATCAGCTTCAATAGTACAGAATATATATCAGAGGCAAAAAAGCTGATTGTCTTTTCCAGTAGTATTCAGCTGCTACTTTCATTAAGCTTGTTTAATTACATTCCAGATGCTAATTTGCAAGTCGATACCAGAGGGTGCAGGACAGTTTGCCTTTGAATCATTTTTCTGTGATGTGATGGTCTTGAAGCACACCACTACCCTCCAGTAGCCCTAGCAAGATATTCTGACAATTAGTGCAAAAGAAAGCAGCACTGATCCTGACAGAAAAATATTAATCCCCTACCCATTTTACTAAATTAATCTCTGGGTATTTTAAGTTCATCATTGCCATTTTATAGCAAATTTTATGGAAAATATACATAGTGGACTTCAGATTTAATCTGTTTTAATTTCACTAAAATTTTGTTATTTTGTTACTCTCCTGTGTTTTCAGGAGAGTAAAACGCCCCATGTTTGACTCAAAAGGTAAGGATCTTCAACTGGCAGCCGTAACGGCACACGCAAAAGTGTTTAAGAGCACAGTTGAGCTTCATCACCTAAAGCTCGGCTGGTTTAGTTAATACGGTTACTAAATTGGGATTCGGTAACAGAATATCTAGTAAAAACAAAGGAAGGTTAAGGTGCATGCAAGTCTCAAGGATCTAAATATCCACTTCAACAAATTGGTAGGCTGCGCTCCTACACGCTTGTTGAAACAGTGACTATCTGCTGCCATTTATGGTTGCGTACGAAGACAATTTAATTAGGATGACCTTTCTAAATAGGAAAAGTTGGAGATTTACCAATTCCTGGTGCCTTTTTTGGTTGCTCTTACACAAAGAATTACTTAAAATACAAGCTCGAAAACTAGCTGAGAATAAGATGAAATTTTTAGTTTCACAGCACGGCGCTCTGACATTTGTCTCTTTGAGAGCAGACTATTATGCTGGAGCTGTTGATTCCAGGGATTTGCAGTCCATGTTTTCAGCACGAATTGCACATGTGCCAAGCGCACGGTCACGCGAGAGGCTGGAGAGAGAGAGTGTCATTCTTACAGCAGCAGGAGGGGAGAAGAAAAAGTAGAGAATCTCTGTCTCATTGTTCTTTCTACCAGTCATCTCAGGGTAACACACTGCTTTTGGAAGAAACTTGAGTGCCTGTTAAAAACATTTCAGTATTTCTGACAGTATTTACAAACATCCTAGAGGCCAGAAGTCCAGTGTCTTCAGGTGTTGCCCAAAACGTTGCAGCCACACAGCAATCCTGCTCTTACTGCATTTGCATCATTTTGCACAACCACTTTGATTTAGCTACAACTACTTCAGATGTACTGACAGAACAGGAGCTGGTTCCAGGACTAAAGGAAGACTCTTCATTACTAGCTCTTAAGCAGTTTAACTACTAGAAAACTTCTCAAAACCAGGTGTTTGGGGTTTTAAAATCAACTGGTACTACATGTCACGTTTCTTCAGGAGATGATGTAACAGGGTATGACACATCGCTTTAATGAACTGATTTGGGAGGGCAACTCAGTGGACTTAAGGGATCATCACCTGAAAATATACTGTGGTCACCCCCATATCCGAATGACCAAGAGCAGCTGCATTATGAAGATGAGGAATACCTGAACATCTTTTCTGAAGTAGATCAACTTTATCCATTTCTACCTTATCCGCTGACAGTGAACGGCTGTCAGATTTGTTGTCTGCATTTTAGGCTGCAATGATTGCAACCGTTAGTGCTACAAGTCATTTTTAATGGGTTCCATTTTCAATGTTGTGTTCGATACTCAGGATTTTATTGTGAAATTATGAATCAATTGGAATGAGAAGAAGCGTTCACAGGAAGCCTGAAGAGATTAACGTGGTTTAAAAGAGGGCTTGACACTACTGAGGTGTTATACAAAACCTGGTCCAGAAAGCCCTTTAATTGTTCTGGGGTTGTTTTCATCAATAGTCTGTCTGCAGATAGCTGGATTTTTCACTGTTTAGCTTAGCAGGCACTGAACATGGTGTAACCGAGTGTAAGGGAATACTACAGATAATACAAAAACAGTGTACTGCACACAGTCATTAAAAATAATCTAATAACTTATTCTAATCTTAATAATGACACTCCATCTTTTAGCTCTTCTGTATGATTCTCTGTAATGAGCAAACAGGTTTTAATTTTTATCAAGATCATCAAAACCATCAAAACACAAACCCACAACCTTGTAAGTCTTCTGATAATCAGCTTTTAAGTAGACATTAAAAATAAAAGCACAGTTACTAGTTCTGAACCTGCCCAATCAACCAGAAATCTAATTGGTTTCATACACTACTTGAACTCTTTTTCATTGTTTTTACAATTAAGCAATCTTTTTTTTCAAGGTTGAGAGAAAGACTAACTGAGGGAAAACCACCAACAGTGACTACACAAGGAGTGGCAAATTCCCCAGGGTCAACGATAACCAGCAAGTTGTACGTTTTTAAAGCTTTCACCTACATTCAAATCACACAGGTTTTCCATATATATTCACAAGACGCTGTATTTCTTTAAATTTATTTTACCCATCACCTTTTACAGCTTCGCAGTAAGCTGACATTAGTACATTTTAAGTGCAGGGAAATGAGAGCAGATTTAACTTTTTTTAATCTTCACCCATCTGAAATTCTTACAACCATGAGAATTATTGAGGGAAGAAACACTGACCTTTAAAAAAAGAGGAAAAAAAAAAATTCTTACCTCCATGTCCTGTTTGTATTGATCTTCAAATACGGCCATAGCTGCTAATGATCCAGAACCTAGCAGAACAAAATCAGGACACTTACTTAGCCAAGTCCACCTTAGCTTATTCTACACTCTAAAGCATCTACCCTCTTTAAATCCAATTTAATCTAATTTAATCCTAAAATTACAGCTACTGTACACAGACCCATCATGAACCTGATGTTCTGACTGCCTTTTTCTTTTTACTGTTTTGAACACCAAGATATGAAAATGAGGTTAAAAAAGAGAGTTAACTGGATGCCACAGTTTGTAATTCCTACCCCTCCGCTCCTGCTGTCCCACTTTGTGCCCGGGCACATCAGAGGGTATGTCACTTCAGACCGAGACACCCAGAATGACTAGATTGCTTTAATGAGCTGCCCTGGCACAGTCACCTTCATGCACGGGGATGGGTGAACCAGTGACAGTAACAGTAGCCAGTTGCTGCCATCGGGGTATCTCCCACATCTACTTTGCAACAGTTCATTATGCATTTATTTTGTGCCATCGTTTTTACACTGAACAATAACAGCTGAATAGACAAACTGACAGATAAGAACACACAATTTTAACATTACTTCTCTTAAAGGATGTGGTGTGAGTGTAGCAATGCAACAGAAGCCATCTCTACCCAAAGCGCTGTAACTGCAGGTTTTATAAATGTGCTTTCTGTAAATTAATATGAAAAGCAGGACAATACCATTTAAAACTGTAAACTTGCTTTGTTCAGAAAGAGTGAATCTTCAGGAAGACGCCTGTCTGTGGCCCTAATCATATTTCAGAGTGTGCTACTTTTGGGGAGTGAATAAAGTTACCTGCAATTTTTTACTCCAATTAGAAGATTTTTTGGCATTTATTACTTTTTAACTTGTTTTGCATACTGCTATCTGTTTAGCTGGGTCACAGAGAAAGCCATATTTTCTATTTAAAATGATTTGTGTATATCGCTTGACCACCTCAATGGTTTAGTGAAAGAAAAAGGCAGCGATTAAACAGTTTCAAATGAGGTGTCCTGCTGATTTTATCAAGTCTGCTGAATGTATAATGAAAAAAGAGAAGCTGACAGTGACACTGTTGAGAAAATACAGACTACCTTATCTGAACCATTTAAGGAGGTCCAATTATAGATCAAATTTAAAGGGTAGAAACAGCAGATTTACAGACACAAATCAATGAACATGGTAATCCCAATGAATATGACAGATATTCCTGTTAGAGAATATTGCTGTGGCTGAGGATCATTACCTTTACAGTACCAAATACATCACATCTAAAAGCAGTAGGACACTCGAAGTGTGTACTTGTATTACAGGCAATGACTATTCATTTACACCTTGGAGCAATACATGACTCCATTTTTTAAATGCTGAAACTGGGAATAAAGAAGACTTTTAAGCAACTAATAACAGAAATGAACTGCTGATACGAACAGCTGATACCACAAAACACACCACAAATAAAAGGAATTTTACTGATCCTCTGAACAAGGTCAAAATAAGGTGTGTTCCAAAACAAATACAGGACAAGAACCATAAAATAATTCTTCTTGTGGAACAACATAGGAACATTCCTAAGGGGGAGGAGGGGATAGAAGTAAATCTGAGACATGGTCTCAAATGAAGACCACATTCTTATCACACCCAAATAAAGGCCCCCCCATATGCAGGATAGGAAGCCTCAAAACTAGAAAACAATCCTACCCTTGGATAAGGCTTCTTTGAAAAAAAATTAGAGTACAAAGACTGAAAAACGTGCAAGATTGAAGGTATGAAACGTAATATCTGACAGAACTTACTGCATTAAAGCTACTGAGTTAGTAAACAGTAGCCTGAATTTCTTAAAACTTCTACTGACAAATAAAAGTTATCAGTAACACAAATATTTCAACAATCTTGTACATGGCTTGGACCGGATTCATTCCTCCAGCTCCTTTCTAAAGGAAGTTCCCCCAGAGAACCTACGGGCAAGAACTCAGCAGACTTACAGGGAAGAAAAAGGCAGGGGGGAAAGGGAGGGACCTTACGTTACATGAAACCCTTCATGCATAAAGGATTGTACTGTTAATTATTTATCTCACTATATTATCAAGGTGCAAATAAATGTGAAATTTATTATCAACTATAAATAAATGCAGACAGTCCTATATCATAAGTTTTCAAAGAGCTGTTGTAGGTTTAAATAAAATAAGACATAGAATCATAGAATGGTTAAGAGTTGGAAAGGACCTTCAACATCATCGATTTCCAACCCCCCGGCCCTGGGCAGGGACACCTCCCACCACACCAGGTTGCTCCAAGCCCCATCCAGCCTGGCCTTGAACCCCTCCAGGGATGGGACCTTTATATCTAAAAACCACAATCCCAAGGAGGTTCTAACAGAATAGGAAGTAAGGCTGGAAAACCTTCATAAAACTCAAGATTTTTTTTTCTCTACTGCTTATAAATCCTAAAGCTAACTTTTATAAATTAGCATTCTCTGAAAGAACATATTTTTGAACCTTAAATAGCACAATGAAAATTTTTTGCTCTTAATAACACCAGATGTAAACACCGTGGGTTTAGAAACACAAATAGATGTATATTTCCGAATCCCAGCATCAAAACAAATCATCTGCTGTTTGACAACAGCAACACGAACTATTTTGAAATAAACTAATGATGTACAGATATTCACCTGTAACAGACTGGCTAAGAAAACCCCTCAATCCCCTCGATCCCCTGTTTGCAGCACTGGGGGACTGACAGCCGCCACTTGGCCAAGCAGAAATGCAGAAAACCAGGAACAGGCAGTTTCTCCTGAGCCCAGTTGTGAAATTCACTACCCAGTTACAGCCACTTCCCTCTGACTTGTCCAACTCCACAGAGGATCCACAAACCTCACCATGTTCCAAGCAGTTCAAACAAGTTGTGGAGGTGATGCATTGTAACAGGACGGACAGTAATAAAGCCTGGGAACTTAACTAAACACTGCAAGTATGGCTTTCTTACTGCAGTACCTATAAAAGAAGAACCTGTTTGTATGTGGGGAAACAGCTGTTCTCTTGTCCCTCTATTCAGTGCCCACCAATAATTCATTTTTAACAAGCACGCTTCGCCTTTATGTAGAAGCAAGCTTAGCAGCTCTCAAACATAACGTCTGGAGAAAGATAAAATTCAAAACACCACAAAACACCATCCATTAATTAGGAAAAAAATGCCACCTCAAATCCAAAGGATTTATTTTGCATACATTTTCAGTAAGCTATGCCTTGGAAACAAACATTCAGGAAGTATTAACCTTGTATCTATATACATAAAAATATTGATTGCCAAATAACCATAAACAACTACAGAAACTGAGATGCATATTCTGAGGCAAATGCTTTTCAGTTTGGTAAATAGCATGAACCAAGGAAGTTACAGGACCATAAAAGAATTTATTTTTTTTTTTTCCTTCTTTAAGAAACATTGGTCAATTTATATGTTTTCACAACTAAGTTCTTCAAAAATTTTCTGGACTCGACTCTAATTAACTCACTTTAAAAATCCCATTTGGTCTGTATTTGAGCAGTTGTACCACTTAAGCATCGATTTAAAGTGAAAGGTAATTATCTATACATATCCAGCCAGCGATAATTTCCACCATGATTTGCTGTTCTAAGAGGAACTGAATCTTTTTAGCTGAACGCTCACTGAAGACAAGTTCTTATTGCTAAGCACAGTCCATTTTCATCACCCAAGGACCTGTTTGCTACCTCCGCCTGCCACAGGAGAGGATGCACAGAGCCTGGAGAGAGCAACATTTAGCACTTGCCCATCCATCAGTGTCGGGGCGCCCTGACAGGGCCGTTATTCACACGCTCTCATTGTTATTCAATTTGCTGTTCACTCTAGGTAAGAATTCGGAGATCTCCACAGCCCCATCGATTGGGATCATTTTTCAGCCCAGTTGCTGGCGGAGGGGCCGAGCCTCAGCAGCGGTACTGCTGGCTCTGCAGGACAGCGCTGCCAGTGCACGAAGAGCTGATTTATGAATATGAAGTAACGCTGGTACCAGGGGACTCGCCTCAGCCACCGGGGACTACTGGAACACACTTACTGCTTCTGAAAGCTGAACTACAGACTTCAAGTGCTTTAATTTTATGCATGCATTTCATTATAACTCTTGGCCAGAAGCTTTCCTAGACAAGCCAAGCAATCAGACAATCTTGCACCGTTTGCTGAAATCCAATTTTGTCCTTTGTCAGCATAAACAGTTTAATTTGATGTTTTCACTCCTGAGTAAGCACTGAGGATCTTTTAAATCTCCCTTACAAGGGCGGATACCACTCTGTCCATCCAGAATCACACTGCAGCTAAATAAAAATAACACTCCCGCCCATTAAAGCAAACAAAACCCCAGCACCTCAACCACCTTTCCTATTTAATACTGAATTTCTATAAATTAACTGGCTAAAAATCTATATCCTGATTTAATGCACTACCTTTAGAATACCTGAGCGGGGAAAACCAACCAACCAACCGAACACAAAACCAAGCAACAAAAATCAGACAATATTTTAGGCTAAATAAGATCAAAATAAAATTCCAGCTACTATCTCTGATTTGACCTTTGATGCCTTTTCTACTGTCTCAGTTCTATCGTTCCTTTATAAGCATAAGCAAATCCTTTTACTAGAATACATCCTACCCAGTGGAGGAAGTACGAGTGGACGGGGCATAGAAAGGTAAAGGACACTGATACTGAGAAGGGCTTTGTCTGACAGCACGGACATCACATGTCATCACCACCCCCAGAACCGCTAAAGCTCACAGCAAAACAAAGTTTAAACTATAACGAACTGTATCCATCGATATTCTACTTCCTACTTGATTGAACTTATTCTGCTACTGTATTATTTTTGTGAAGTGAAAGGGAAGTAGTCAGGATTTTTAGAAATGCCACATTTTAAAGCTTTTAAAACACAGGCAGGAGAGTAACCCTGTCCATAAGGGAAACTGTGACTTTATTCAATCAACTACTAACAGCAGTCAGCATGGAGTCAGTCAGTTTTACAGTTAACTACAATATCGGGTATAAGGCAATTATAGGAATCAGCCATTTACCTTTTTTTTTTAAGTATCAAAGGCTAAACAATGACATCACATGACTGTTACACGAATTTTACTTGCCAAGTAAGTTGGCGGTTCCTGAGGCAATGGCACCATCTATTGGTCCAATGCCACCTCTGCAGAACTTCTCCAAGCTAATCGCTCTCTCCTCACAGCTAACCAGATCATTCACTTTACCTGCTGCAGTTTCAGCAGCGCAAAGATCCAGAAGAAAAAGAAAAACCTTTAATATGTCCAAGAATATGCTAAGTAGACGTTTTATCTAGAGATGCCAACCATGAAGAGAAAATGATTAGCTAAAAATTAAAGTTATATTTTCCCCATCACAGAGTCAGCATAAAAGCCTGAATATTGCTTTTGTAAAACTGTGGTTTCAGCTGTTAATACTGCCACGCTCACTCATTTGAAATGGAATGAGACATATGCAGAATTGCTCGTACGTGTAGCTCCACTTACTGCTATTACAAAACAAAACAAGGCACCTGCCTTACAAATACGGGTACGACTTTATCTCTGAAATCCGAGGTCCGTACAGATCCCAGCAAACAACTGAATTTAAGTACAAACTCTTTAAATAATAACTAGAAACGTTTAGTCTTTTCACCAGGCAGCTCTGCTCCAACACTGAGGAGTGTCGCTCCTGTTGCTTACCCATGGTAACGTAGGGCAGTTTGTCCGTTGATCCATGGGGATAAATGCAGTAAAGGTGAGGTCCTGTGACATCCACTCCCCCGAGAACCAGGGCGGCGCCAATGTAGCCTTGATACCTAGGAGCAAGAGATACACCTGAATCTGACAGTCCCCAACTAAGCTGCGGTTCTTAGCACAACGAGACATTGGAGAATTTTTCCACATCTACACCAAGTACACCTTTGGAACAAAAAGACTAACCTTACCACCTGCGAGGAATGGTTTAAATTAAGAAATTTACCAAAACATGCTACATTTCAGTGTCAAGCAGGACAAACAAGTGCTGGACAAGCATGTAGGCTGGATGATGCAGCTGCACTAACCGTTCTATATTAACAGCTGTGGGCTTTGAATGATTAAACATTTTATTCTTTTGAAGGTAAAATACATTTTGAGGTAGTGATTCTACTACAAGTCACACAAAATTCTCTATTTTACAATTGCACGTTACAAGATGATGACTGGTCCAGCCATCTCAACACAAAGATACGCAAATTTCCACGTATGTGATCAACAATTAATTAAGCTATTGTCCTTTTACTTTTGCCACGTAAACACTGGCAGCACAGTACAACTATAGAATCGATTCTGTAAAACACCACAGACCTCATTTCTCTTCTATCTCAGCTCAAAAGACTACGAAACAAAGAGCAACTATTAGATCTCTCCTTAAGCCTTGCTATGAAGGTTGCGCAGCCTGAGGAAGGACACCCCACCACAGGAGCTCGAGGTTTCTCCGGTGGTTTCAACAGCATCGTTAATAAATAAGAAAGCCAACCAGTTACCTGAAAAGCATTTGCTTCAGCATTCGATTAGCTGTGACAACTCTTGGAAGTCGGCCAGTAGACAGTGAATGGAGCTCCAGATTGGAAGATATCAGCTGAGTTGTCATTTCAGTATCTGCAGCAGTTCCCGCACCACAACAACTGAAAAGTATTACGAGTAAGTTAGGAAAAGGTAGGGAGAGCAGGGAAGAGGCATAACTCTATGCTTTATCCAACAAGCAGGAATTTTCTCATTGTAGAACTACAGAACCCAGGTTCTCATGCAGTCAATATTTTCAGATACACAAAATCCTCAAGCCTTATTAATAAATTACCATTTTAAAGTACACCTTAATATTTGCTGTTAGTAAATGACCAATAAAAAAACCTAATATCATAACCAGTGCCATAAACATTTAAAACACTTACTAGATATTAGGGGAAATGAAGTGTATTTTTGAGCAGTTCTTGTCAGCAACCACCATTCCCTCGGTTGCTCTTGTATCTGCTCCAAGGACAACGCCATCCTACAGAAAAAAAGAATTATTTCCAAAGCCTCGATATCCAAGGGGCCCTTCCTGACACCGACGGCGACACCGGCCGCACGGCCACGGGACAGCTCGGGGGAGCGCCCCGCAGGAGCCCGGCTCCGCACAGCCCAGGGCCGCCGATCATGACTCAGCACCGCGGAACCGCCGCCACGATGGGTGCTAGGCCGCCGCTTCCCGAGGAGATGCCCGCGGGGCCAAGCAGTCTTTCCCGGACCCCGCTGAGGGCCCAGAGGCGGCTACGACCTGGGCCTGTCCAGCAGCAGATCGGCGACCCGCTCGGCCCAGCCCGGCCCAGCCTCCTGCCCGCCCCCCAGCACCGGCGGGGGGGAGCAGTCGCGCCCGGCGCCTACCTCACCTTGTAGACGATGCCGGCGATGGTAGTGCCAGTCTTGCGGGGCGCGGGCAGCCGCTGGCCCTTCTGGACGAGCTCGGCCTCCAGGAGGGAGTTCCTGCAAGGTAAGATGAGAAGTGAGGCCGGGCGGGGGCCGTTCCCCAAGGGCGGGGATCCTCCCCAGGCCGCAGCCCCCGCTGCCGCCCAGGCCCGGGTCCACCCCTAGCTCTCCTCCCGCCCCTCACCGAGCACAGTTGTCGAAGCTGAAGCCACCGCTCGGCGCCTGCAACACGGAGACCGCCGCCATCTTACCGCTCCGGCGGGGACGGGCGGCGCCTGACGAGTGCTTCCGGGTCAAGGCCGAGTGCTTCCGGGCACGGGGGCGGGGCCTGCCCGCGGGCCCTGAAATGGCGGAGCCGGCGGGGCCGGGGAGGCTCTGGCCCACCGCGCTGCGGGCGTGGGCAGCTCGGCAGAGGAAGCGCCCGGCTTCGGTTCTAACCCGGGTTGTGTCTGTAGCAGCCCCTTCGTGCCCGGGGCCTGTTGGCTGGTGGCCGTGGGCAGGTTTGGACGAAATCTTCTGGTTTCTGGGGAGGGGGCTGTGCCACAGGTGGGGGCAGCATCCTCTTGATGAGGGACAAATAAAGGGGGCGGGGGGAGAAGTCCTAAACTCTTATGTTTAGATCTTGCAAAGACCCTACGGTTGCGTGAGAAAAGGCAAAGCTACCCGCAACTGCGGTGCTGTTAAGGTAATGGTTATGTGGTGAAAGAAGGAAGATAAACGCCCCTTTTCAAAATGAGGGGAAGGAGGTCAGTAAAACCAAGTTAGTGGTTTGTGGGTAAAGTACATCTGACCTCCGTTTTAACTGCTCCTCCAGGTTACCCACCTGTTAAATGGAATGGGCTAAAATTTCCGTAGAGAAAAGACCTTGTGGCAACTTTCTCAAAAAAGGATGCATTTTAAAGCAGCCCAGATGTATAGTCAGATTTTTCTGAAGCCTGTCATGTATCTAATCTGCTTTGTAGATGTATAAATGCCTAAAATTAAAAATCTTGTTGATTAAAAGATAAATAAATTACTTGTTCCAAGCATCAGATGTTAATTGCGAGGTCCTCTCATTTCGTGAAGAACACAAGAATGTAAGTAGTGCTTTGGCTTCTTGCCTACAGGAAACTTTCTCCAGGTGTTCTGCTGAGTAACGTGTCTTCCTCCTGGAGGCAGCTGGTGCTCGCCACTTGCCGTGGCCACGTTGCCCAGAGAAGCCGGCGTCTCCTTCCAGGAGCAGCAATGGCTCCTGCATCAGGAGTGAGCCAGGCGCCGTGCAGACTCCTCTCAACAGAACCCAATTAGCAGGTGGCTGACAAATGAAGCCAGGGTCCCGTGTGTCCCCACCGAATCTACGTGTCTGCAGTGTCCCTCCTAATTTGTTAGAAACGCGTGTTTCCCCACCAGCGTGTTGCTTGTATGAAAGTGTGCGAGCAGAAGCAGGGTGGGTGGGCAAAGTGCTTGTGCGTCGTCTGCTTTTCCCTCCAGTGCTCAAAATCTCTTGCTGATGAGAGGGAACAAAACCAGCCACAGGGAAGAAAGCCAAAACCCGGCCTCTTTCTTGTCTGTGCCAGTCTTGCAGCAAAACCCATCAACAGCGGGTTCGGGCGGAGGAGCTGCAGAGGAGTGGAGGTGACTCTTCTCCTCAGTGCCCTTTGGTTTCTGTTAGCCGCCAGGCTGGCAGCTCCTGGGGATACGTCACTTGGGCTGGTGGAGCTCCAGAGGTCACCTCTTTGGCGTAGGACAATGTCCCGCGTGTGGATTCATCGCTGCTGTGTCCTGTAGGGCCTGGATGAGCTTCAGCTGCCTGGTTTGAGCTGGAGCGTGTTGTGCTGAAAGTGTTTGTCCCAACAGACCGTGAAAGGCCATCTTTAAGATGAGCGTGTGGAGAACCTGCACCCTGTGCCGTCTTCTCCCCCTTTTTTCAACCCTTGATAACTAAAATCCCATTTTTCTTGTACACTGTTTAGGCTGGGAAGCTGTCTAGGAGAAAGAATGTCCTGCTGCCAGATGCTCTTTTTTTTTTATCTTTTTGGGTTTAGTTTTTTTGTTGTTGTTTTTTTGGTTGTTTTTTTTTTTTAACTCTAGCACAGTTGTTTTTCTCTTCACTTGATAAAGTTAAAATAAACAGTCTCTGGGGTGAATTACAGGCATCAAAATTGGATTGGCATACAAACTGTAGAGCAGTTGGTGGTTGGGAGTCTGGGGAAAAAGGAACAGCAGGTTTTAGCTAGAGGGGACAACAGCTTTATTTCCCTCTTGGTCCTTGACAACTAAGCAGATGTCCTACAATTATTGTTTTACCTTCTAGTAATATAGTGTCTTTTCCTATCCTCCCAGGTACACGGCTGACCCTCTTGCAGATGTGCAGGTGCACCTCTGCCATACTTCAGAGCCACCTTAGTACACCAAGAGCTCCATCTATTGCCGGGCGATGGCCGGCTGAGACCCACACAAGTGCTTGTTTCTCCCTCTCAGCTTTATAGGCTGCCTCTTTCCAGTCCCATTTCTGTAGATAAAACTGATGGTCTTCGGAACATGATGTTTTCTGAACAACTTACATGGCCTTTTTGCAGCTTTGTGTCTGGGTTGATGCCTTCCACTGGCTACACAGGTGCCTTCTTCATGTTTTCTGCAGTCTTTCAGAGTCCTCGAGTGCGGGTGTTACCAGGGGGGCTGAGCCCTGACCTGCTCCTCTGAACAGAGGAGAGGGTAACGGGTGGTATCACGAGGCACAACCACTGTTGTTGGGTACCCACCCTACGAGCTCAGGCAAGACATAACGTGATGGTCCAGTTCTGAAGATCTAGGTAAGTCTAAAAGTGGGGGAAAGAGTGTCGAGTTAAATGAGTTTTTAAGGTTCTGGGGCAACGCGTAAAGGAGCACTTGCGTGGTCTCCTGACAGGTGGTCTGTTCCGACGTTTCTGTTTCACGTGAGGAATTTTATCTGCACTGTCTGAAATAACCTCTTTGAGAGTCTGGGGTACAACTGCCAGGGCTCAGCCTCGCCTGGTGTGATGAACGGTGCTGAAGCCTGAAGAATGCAAAGGTTCCTCTTTACTTTTTAAAGCACTCCTGAAGTCTGTTTCTAGCTTTCACAAAGCTACAGCCCAGGTTTGTCATCCTACAAGACATCTGACAGGGAAATTAAATAGCACTCCAGGCACGTTTTTTCAAACTTACTTGGGATACGAGGAATGTTCGGGTTTTTCTCAACAGGTGGGCACTCAGGCTGCAGCCTGGCTCTGTGCGGGACGCGTGTATGGAACACAGAGACTCCCAGGTATTTTGGTGTCTGCATCCTTACCCTGACGGCTTTCCCAGTTTTGTGTTCAGTGCTTTCTCTGCGCGCAAGTGCCAAATGACATCTTCAATTCTTGGACCTTATTTCAGGAGGCATTGGGTAACTTGGAACGTTTAACAAAATCTTCGGTACAATTTTACTCTACGAAGCTTGCACCTGCTCTCGCAGCATGAGAGACAAACGTGCTGATTCTTTGGGGTAACGTGTAAATCATCAGTCGATCTTTTGCTCTCTAGAATGAGGGAGTTGCAAAAAAGTAAAGTCTTAGCAGATGAGTCTTTGGATCCTGTAGGGACAGGACTAGGTTTATGCGGTGGGTTGGAGTGATGGACAGAGGGTTTCCATTGTTCCAGCACTCTCTAGTGGAGTAACGTGGCACCTCATTGGTGAAGGTTTCCAAAGGACAGCTGGACAGCCCTGTGGGACACAGCTTGCCCAACAGCCCTCACCCCAAGACGGTCTGAAGCTGGCAGCCCCATGGGGTAAAGTCAGCAAGGATCCCACTATAGCGCTGGTGGGAGTGTGGTGCCCCATAGGTTGTGGCTGTGGGACTGGTGCCTACAACCCTTCAAAATGAAAGGTGACAAATCACCCCAGGCACGTGCGTGTGAAACGACAGTCAATTAGAGAAACCTAAGAAATGCTTTCTCGTGCTGAGTAGTCACACGGGTATCTCTGTTGCCCTGAGCCCGGGGAACTGATGGCCCAGTGCTCATCCTCTGCCTGCAGAGCTCCTGGGAGAACGTACCAGGATCCTGCACCATCCAACCTCTGTGGGACTGGTTTTCACGGTGGCGGCAGGAAACACACGTTGTCCAGAAGCCAAAAACCCACCTTGCAGTGGCACCTGAACCCTGGTTGTGACTGTGTCTTCTGTGTGCTCCAACAAACCGAGCCACCAGTTCCCAAACTAACCAGCAACTCCTGTAACGTCCCAAGGTGAACTTGTGTTAGGAGAGGAGCCAGGCGGAGAGATAATCACTGAACTGGAGAACGAATGCACCATGTGTCTCTCCTGTTCAAAACCACTCTAATCTCAAACATCTTGCCTCAACAACGATCTGTTAACACGTTGCAGGCCAAGAATCTGTCAGAAGAATTTAAATACAATTCTGACAAGATCAGAACTAGATAGACTAAAACTTCACCAACCTGTGGCTAAAACAAAGCTAATTGAGTGTTTGCCCAGGTCGGGACAGAAAGTGATCTCTCAGGGTTCTTCTTTGTTGTGCAACTGTAGCTTCCAAAAGCAGGAGATGTGCTTGAGGTGTTTAACTCATTGCAGGAAACAGAGTTGGCCAGAGCCCAAGGGGGTGTCTTCATTGCTTTGAAAACTGAAAGAAGAGGTTGAAGCTGGAGCAGGCAAATGTTGCAGTCAAGGGGATGATGGACCGAAACGCAATGCAAGTTCCCTGGAGTTTCTGAAAGAACCGTTTTGTGAACGGTGAAAAGGAGCTGGCAGAGGTGTAGATGTAAGAGAGAGGGGGCATAAATGGAGAACCCGGGGACCCCTTTGCCTGCTTTCAGCCAAATGCTAAAGGATGCTAGAAACTTGAGAAAGTCCAGTGCTGATCTTACACTACTTTTTAGCATTACAATACTCAGATCATTATGCTTCTGTCTATCACTTGTCAATACTGTTTAGGAGAAGTGCCTGAATTTCTGGTGCTCTGTTGACAATCGCAAAAGTCCTTCTGTTGGTAGCATTGGAATAAGTTTTCAGCTTTATTTAGGTTCTGGCAGAACAACCTGGCACAACTACACAAGTTGGAAGAGGAGGAAGAGAGTTTCAGGTATGAGGAGGTCTCTGTGCCCCTCTCTGAGATGCTGCTGCGTTGTTACAGGGGGTGTGAAGTGGGGAGTCACCACCTGGACCGTGAACATGCCTTTGGGTTGACTGAGCTTGACCGTGGAGGTCCAGCCGTTATTAAGACAGGTTAATCTTCCCAAAGCAGGTGTTGGTAACCCACTGTGCTCCTGCGCGCAGGCTCGGGTCTGCCAGCTCTGCCTGTTGGGTGGGTGTATTGATGTTGCACAGCGTGGGAGAGAGCAGAAACAAGGGGAAACCTCCTTGCAGCTGCCTGTGCTGGTCTGACCAAAACACGGCTCCGACACTGCGGAGACACCCAGGGTTTAGCCAGACACAACGCGCTCCCCCCTCCTCCTCCTCGACATCTGTATAATGTGGAACTGTTTGTGCTGGGTTTTTGTAGACCCTCCCTTCTGTCTTGTGGCGGACGTGAATAAATCCCGTGAAGAGATGGTTTCTCCATTGCCAGGCTCCTGCAGCGAGAACGTGGGCCATCTGCTTAATGGGCTGTTGCGTTCCTGGTCGGCCGGTGCCGCAGCACGGGCTGGGGCTCTGCTGTTGTGCACCAGCCGTGTATGGAAAGCTTTACCCCTTAATGTGAAAAATGGGAAAGACAGATGCAGTCTGGGTGCGCAGTACTGCTCTCCTACGTAATCTTGTCATCTCTCAGGAGCTCTTTTGCTACTGCTGCTTTTCCTCACTCCATCTGAGCACCCGAGTCCCTCTTTCTACCTGATTAAAGCAGGTGCCGAGCCACTGTTCCCCAGAGCAAGCCCCCTTCCTCGGGGCTGTTACTCGGGGTCTCTGGAGGATATAAACTATAAATAGGATATAAACTATCCCTCTGTGAGGTCTGTGAATCGAGCATGTCAAGTAGCCCCATGGCTTCACCACACACCCCACAGGAATAACCATTCGCGAACTTTTTGGTGTGATTACAGGTTCAAGCAGACCCACAGTGGGCGTTTGGCTAAACCAGCAAAACCCCATTATTAGAAAACTACAGAAAAAAAAGGATATCAGAGAGATTTAGTGTTTCAAAGAGGATCAGAACCAAAAGCCCTGTCTTGCTGGTAGGAGGATGGGAGATTTAGGAGTAGTTAGTAGCTTGAGGAAAAAAAACAAAACAACACAACAATGATGAATAATAAAGGCAGGTCCTATTTCTTCTATTAAAAGTTTCTAGGCTACACAGATTTGTTCTAAATGATGGCACTAAATAACCAGCCGTGCCCAAGCTCCCCTGAAAGGCTCTCTAATACCAGCAGCTGATGCCCTACTGCTCCGGGACACAATGGGGTCTGTTCCTCCAGACAATACACCTGTCATTGGGAAACATAGAGCTGGCAATTAGCAGAGGAGGCTCTGTGTTGCGCTTTCATCCCAGACAATGCGAAGGGCCTGGAAGAGAGAGATTAAGCCTGGCATGTCCACAAGAGGTTGTTGAAACAAACCTCACTGAGACTTCGGGGCATTTAAGATACAAAAACAACAAAATAAAACCCTGGTTAAATCTAACTCTACAAACGGGTCTAGAAAGCAAAATAGCGATGGAATGGGATCATTTGCCTTAGAAATACAAGCCTGGGGTTGTGGAGGAAAGACTTTCATCTCAGCTGAGAGATCCTGTAGCTGTCAGCGCTGTAGCATAGGAAATAAACACCAAGTGGGGTTCTGCATCGCTTCACCAGGGCTAGAACGGAGCACCAGCATCTGGGGAACAGATTTTTTTACCTTACTGTTACAAGCCCTAGGCCCTGGGCTGTACTCCACACTTGGCACTCTGAGTGTTTAAAAGTCTCCCAAATTACTAACCCTACAAAGGTCTTGAAAGTGATGCAGCAGCACCAGTACCTTAGCCGATTTGTGTGACTGGTACCGGACTGGAGGGGAAGCAGCCGACCCCCTCGGCACTTGTAGAGCCCGCTATTGGAATAAACCAATCTGGTCAGCAAGTCTAACTTTTTTTTATGCTGTTGCAGGAGCTCTTCAACTCGCAGTCATCAGGAAAGCCATCTAGGAAAACCTTTCCCTTGCTGTCAGGTGTAGCTTCTGGTTGCCACATGCCACAAGCAGTGTCTGCTGTGGGTCTTCAGCGCTGGATCCCGTCCTGTACTTCCAGGGGTGCCCGGAGCAGGGAGAGGAGACGGAGGCGCTCCCTGCAGTGCTCTGGCACAGGTTCCTCTGCGGGCAGCGAGGGGTGGTGGGTGAGCTGAAGACAGGCCACGATGCTGCTGACAGGGGCGCAGGCAGGGTGAGGGCTGCGGGGTGAACTGTGCGTTTTGCTGCGGGAGGAGGTGAGCTGGTACAGACAGGCTCTTGAGACCTGCGTGCTGGGGTCACTCTGTCCCCTTGGGCAGGTATTGCTATTCCTGCCTGTGAACTTGTGCCTTCTGTCCTCAGCTTCCTGGGGGGATGTATCCCTCACCTACCAGGCTCTTGATGCAAAGCTCATAGCACCAGAAAGTTTCGTCAAGCCTGATGTGACAGACCTGAAAGCAGAGAGGGAGAGGAGATTGAGGGAAGCAGACAGATTGTGGGGTTGCCAAACATGCAGGTGTCTGGCCGTAAAAGCAAATCTGGGCAGACCTTTAGTGCCCAGAATGAGGAGACTTGTTTGGAAACCTGAAGAATTAGCCTGAACACGTGTCCCCCTGTCTCTCAACCGCAGAGCTGTGAATGTGAAACCACATCCATGATCCAAAGTCCGAAGAGCAAATCCTGCCCGCGGCGACTGCTGTGGCTGGGCTGGGCAGCGGTTGCTGTGTAGCTACAGCCCAGGCTCCTGGGCAGTGTGTGCGTGGGGCCCTGGTGGTGATGCTGGGGCTTTGTCCAGGGGAGGTGGAAGGGTTGTCCAGACTTTTCCAGGCACTGCTGCTTCCGATAGCTCGGTCCATGTGAGAGTGACAGCCTGAGCTCACAGCTTGCTCGGGGTGACAGACGTGGGATGTCCCGGACTGACACCTCCCTGTGGGCTGGGACAGGGGGAAGTGGTGCCATGACCGGATCACTGCCATGCGGTGTTAATTGCTTCCTGAATACTGAGGAATCTTCGTTTGGGAGAGCTGACCTGAAGGTCCTGCAGGAGCAGAAGCCAGCAGCCTTTCAGCCAGCGGGAGTTCGTGGGACAACAGGCTCCTGTTCCTCTTCACACACAGGAATCTCAGGGGGGTGGGAAGGAAAAGGAGAGGAACTTCAGGAGAGAAATGTCTGTTCTCTTCTCCCGCTGCCTCCTAAGTCAACGCTTGGCAAGCCCTGTCTCTGCTCAGAATCAAATCTAATTCAAATGAAGTTTGGGTGACATTAAACTCCGTGAGGAGAAGCTGGGTCAGAGAGAGGGTCACTTTTGTGCAGTAAAAAGTGGGGGAAAAACAAATTCTGGAGTAGAACAACATCTACAGCTGGGCTGGGGAAATGTTATTTTGAAAGATAACTCTGCGAGGGACGGGCTGCAACACGACCCAGTGATCTCTGACACACACAGCGCTTTGTTCCATTTTTCAGTGCATCTTCTCTAGACACATGGCTTTCTACTCCACTTGGCAAATATTTGATTTATAAAGATTAACATGTTGCTAGCCCATGTGCTGGGAAGCTCTTCCAAGGGTTGTGTGAAAGATGTGCCTCGAGGGTGGCAGATCGGGGTTTACGAACTGGTACGGATAACACTTCTTAAGATGCACCTGAGCTGATTTTTTAAATTGACTGCATGTAAACAAAATTGCAACCTATTTTAAAAAAAAGCTAACCCAGAGTGACAGCATGACCCAAACTATGCAACACAATTTGCCCTTTGCTCAGCTGCTCATTACAGAGATTTACAAGCGTTAAAAGTACTTTGGGATTTTACCATTTAACCATCCAAGGTCGTATGTCTGCTTGCCAAGGTCTTCTTGCTCTTGATGGACACCTCTTAACTCTAAGAACTCTGTTATTTCTAATTTATTTGGAGATCTATGGACTGAGACTGACTTCAGGAGCTGCAGTTGCCTGAAGGAGACAGCTGACTGGCTGGAATATTTGCTTTGTGAGAACTAGTGCCGATACAATGATGAATTACCCAGGCTGCTGGCCGTGGCTCTGCTGCCATAGCGAGGAGCAGATGGCAGTGCCCGTGTGCGGCTGCAGGAAACGCTCCGGAGAGCTGGGAGGTCCAAAGGCAGCATCCAGCAGGCCCAGCGCTGCACCCCGCTTTCTGGACTTGCTCAGCAGCCCAGGAGCCTGCGCTCTTTGGGGCCTTTTAGGTGTGATTTTCGGCAAGAGGACTATGAAGTGCCAATTATTAGTTTCCACGTGCTGGCTGTGACCTTTGCTTTGAAACACCAGTGATGTGCCCTTGATGCTTGTCTTACTTGAAAGTCCGGTGTGTGATTATGGAAGTTAGTTCACATTGAAATCCAAAGAACTTGTGTAGGTGGGCTTAGACACTTGGGCAGCAGTCAGCGAGCACAGAAAACTTCCCTTCACCTCTGCATGTGCAGAGAGGATGGTTTATTTGTATGGCTATAGGAAAGAGGAGTGATGTTGGCTGCGGGCTGGATTCCTTTTCTAATGCTAACAGAAAACTGCTGTTTGCAAAAGGTGTTTTATTCTGTCTAAGACGTGGGCATAAAGAAAATAATTGCCTATCTGCTGGGGAAATGCGTAATTTTTGTTAAACTCAATCCAGCTATAAATTTGAAAAACACTTTGAACTTTTCCTCTGAAGATCTTTGCTGTAAATTTGGGGTTTGCCTCATACCCTTTGCTCCCTCCATCACCAAGGGAAGCAGGATCCAGCTTTGGCCAAACCATTACAAGTTGCAGAGCCCTCTCCCGGTGCTGCCAGCGCCTTTGACGCTCTGTGCCGCACCATCGGCCAGTGCCAGGCTGTTTCCCAACGGGCAGCAGTGACTAAGCAGCCAGGGGCAGCTGCCTCCAAGGTCCATTCATCTGTGCGAGATTTATTGCCACGAGCAGAGGCGCTGGGATGTGATAATTGCCTTCATTCCCGGACGAAGACCCTGAAGAACAAAAGCCAGTTGCCCATGAATCCGTGGTGTGAGTCAAGCATTCACTTGGAGGGGAGGAGTGAGAACTGTGTGTCTGTTGCTGTAGCAAAAGTGAGTGGGCATTAATCAGAAAAGCAGCTCTGCCCGCCCATGGAAGTGGCCTGGGTCCTCCAGCCTTCACGTCCTCCCCGGGTCGGCCGTGGGCCCGGGCATGAGGAAATGCCAGAACGCTGAAACCGCTGCTGAGGAAATCCCATGAGGGATGTGCTGGAGGTGCCCCGCAGAGCTCCGTCCAGTCTGACTCTGACTCTCAGCCCTGGCCCTGCTCGCTCTATCAGCTGGGGCTTTTCTTTGTCCTCCTGGACACCTCCTCTGGGGCTGACCTTCACCTGTGCTCCTGAGCACACAGACATTAGACTCTTGCTACTGTGAGGAGCCCCGGCAACTCTCCCACCGCCCCATTTCTCTGCCAAGACCACGGGCCAGATTTCCTGGGAAGTTTTGTCGGGGACTTCCATGGAGAAGTGATTGCCTGGGAAGAAGATTCCTTGGGGTGTGAGTGGGGGTTGTGGTGCGGGGGGGGTAATGTGAGTGCTTTGCTGGTAGCGGGGGCAAGGCTGTTGGGAGCAGGGTGTGC
>VZRU01005721.1:80199-105384 GCA_013398155.1 Pedionomus torquatus | reverse complement strand
TGTCCTGTGGCAGCATCTTCAGAGGCTTCCATGGAGAAGTGAGGGCTGGGGGCTGCATCTCTTGGGGGAGAGCGGGGGGTTGGGGGTGCCCATCTACCAGCACGGTGCCAGGTGCTGTGGGCAGGCGTCCCTGGGTCCTTGCCCATCAGCTGAGTGCAGGGCAAAACACGCTGCTCCCAGGGCCTGGAGCCGTGTTCGGTGGTTATAAGGTCGCTGCTGAACTTTGGAAGACCGAGAACATATTTAGAGCCTGGGCTTCAGAACCCATCTCCTTAGTCTCCCCTAGCAGCAAAGCACTCGAGTGTGTGCACACTTTCGCTGCGCACACAGGAGAGCCCCATGGAGGGCAAAGACATTACTCACGGCTGGCAGTGTCAGTGCCAAGAGACAGCTTCTGGTCTTGTTTGCCCTGGAGGTCGCATTGCCAGTTTCCACGTTTCTATCTTTACGTATCCTTTGCTATGACTTTACTGGATTTTTGTAGGGCAGCGCAGCCAGGCTTCTCCCCACGGTGGAGCAGAGGTGCTGCAACGGGCGCTCACCGCGGCGTCAGGACGTTGGGCACCCTCTGTCACGGCCCCATGGCGCTGAGCTGGGTGTTCGGACACTGCTCGTGGAGCTGGATTTACTGGTCTGCAGGATCTGCTCTGGTGCTGTGTTCCTGCAGGCTTTAAAAGAAGTGGGAAAAGCTGCTTAACTGTTTAACAACGCAATTTATGATGGCTCTTTTGTCTAGTGAATGCAGATGAGGAGGCTCTGCCAACTTGTCTGCCTGTTAATATTGCACATCTGCATATGTTTTATGATTAATTATTCTGTACCCTGGAAACGAATGTTAAAGTGAGACCTTGGGTTCTTTATGAAGAACTGAGAATTAATTTGGTAGGATATTACCCAGGACAGGAATTTCAGAGAGAGTGGTTTTCTCTTTTTTGATTCAAGACTTTCTGAGGAAAGCAGCCCTGGCTGAGAGCGGGCTTTCTGCAGAGTGCTTCTGTCCCTGCAATGCATCTCCAGTAATGTTCTGTTTATTCTAGCAAAGGCTGAAAGCTTTCCAGCTGGTCAGCATGTTTAGGAGAGACCTGAGACCTGGTTCTTGGTTCTTCAGCTTTCTGGTGAGTTTTACAGTAATTTTTAATAATTTGAGCATTTGAGAAAACATGAATGCTTTATCTGAATGTTACAAAACCTCCTCCCCAACAGGTGGGCATTCTGTCCAGGAGTCTCTTTGCCTTTGCAGCCCTTGCCAAGAACCAGACTTCAGAAGGTTAGTATTTTCATCAGTACTTCTGTAGGTTTTTTCAACAGTATTTAACACAGAGAAACAAGAAAATTTCTGTCCAGTGGCAGAAAGAAAGATAAAGAAACTTTTTTTCTGATACGCTGTTTTGTGCTTAAGATTATATTTGCATAACTACGTATGAAATTACTGTCTAAAATCAGGTAAGTGCTCGGCTGCTCATCTTTGTGCCACTGTAACTGCCAACAAACCAGATTATTTTGTGCAAGTGCAGAAGCTGGGGGGAGCTGGGAAGTGGGGATAAAATTAGAAAATTTGCTTGTGCATAACTGCTTTGAACAAGCTCCCCTGAGGGCAATCCCTGCAGAAGGGAGCTTCTCCTTTGGGCTGAGCTCAGTTTCGTGTGTCCCACCGGGCTGTGCCCACCGCCAGCACGAGACCCCCTATTCCATTTGTGAGCAGACTCATCACTGTCCCCCTTTTTGGGTCCAATATAGTCTGTGTTTTTCTGTCCCACTGAGCATCCTGAGAACTGGGTATGGAAATGAGCTCCCCTGGGGCACACCAGGCAGGATTTGTAACTGCTTGGGTTTGCTGCAGCAGGAGACACCCTGCGTGTCCGTGGCACGGAGGTGGGTTGGAGGTGGGTTTCTCCACGTGGTGTGTGTCTTTCTCCAGGTTTTGCTCCTGTCACCATTGAGACCCCGAGGCACATATACGAATATGTGGCCACTGCTTTGGACTGGTGGCACGCAGACAGGTCCTGTGAACAGCGCTTTGCTCAGCTGCTTTTCGAGCCCCAAGACGGCGAGCAGGGTTCCTTTAGCAAACTGCTGCAGACCCACCACATCAGAGGTTCTGTCTGGCTAAAGGAAAGGAATGGTGTCCTGCACAAACCCAAGTGGAGACGTGAGTATAAATGGGTATGGACAGTTGTGTTCACTGCTGGAGCTTTTTCATCCCCAAAAAAATTAATCTGACTGGACAAGTTGGACCTCTAGTCACAAGCCAGGGCTGGCAGCACAGCCGTGGTCAGTGATCCCAGCACATCAGCTGGACACTGGCAAGGTTTTTAAGGAAGGAGTTGCGAGGGGGCTCATACTGCCATCCCATACTGTCTCCTGTAGAGCAGGTCTGGCTCTGCTCAGCCTGGCTGTTTGTGACCGCTGGGTCCTGCAGAGCAGTGGTGTTGGAGACAGGACCAGGAGAGCGGGTGTTCCCCAGCAGCAAGGCACCGCATGGCAGATGCCTCCGAGGTTTTATTTGGCTATGTTCTTGGTTGCTATAGCATGGGATAGCTGGGAACATGCTGTTCCTTCCATATTCATTGTTTGCAATCCTATTTGCTCAAAAATGAAGTTTCTGGAAATTACACTTGCTGAAACGATGCAGTCTCAGCTTGCCTGGCTCCGTCATTCCCTCCAGGGCGGGGGGGAACAGGAGCCTTGCTGCATCCTTAGTTTAGTGACATGGTTTAGTGAGAGGGTGCGGGTTTTGGGGTGGGGTTTTTTGCTGTTTGTTTTTAATCAGTTAGGTTGATGGTTGGACTGGATGATCTTAAAGGTCCCTTCCAACCTAGATCATTCTATGATTGAATCCTTACCAGATGTCCTTGCCTGCAGGGTCCATGAGTTCTTAGCTTGAGTGGGAGGCAAATAGAAATGATGGTTTCATCCCGGGGGAGACAGACAGGCTTTGGCCCTTGCTTCTTCCTTTATTCTGGCTGAAATTTCTCCTCCTAGGGGACCACATTGTTCCAGTCCTGGTATTCGGAGACAAAACAGACACAAGATACGTGAAGGTGCTTTCTGACTTCCCAGCACTGCCTGCTGTCACAGCCTGCGCCCACCTCCAGTGGGACACCAGGACCCAGGAGATTGCAACCATCTTCTCCTACGCTGTGCCAGCTTTTATTAACGAGTTCCAGCTCCGAGGCTTTGTCGACGAGGAAGGCTTTGTTCGATTTGCCCTCATAGTCCACGGGCACCATTCCCCATACCTGCCTGTGTTCCGTGCTGATGGGCAGTGGCATCACTTCTGCGTGACCTGGCAGCAGGAAAATGGGACCTGGGCCATCTATGCCGATGGCAAAAGGAGGGCATCTGCCAGCGGCTTGTGTGCTGCGGGGCCATCTGCCCCCCAGGCCATCTACGGCCAGGGGACTTTCATAATCGGGCAGGATCAAGATTCCCTAGGGGGCACCTTCAAGAAGAAGGAGTCCTTCGGCGGGAACATCACCGACTTACACATCTGGCAGAAAGTCCTCAGCACGGAGCAGATTGAGAAGGTTCGGTCGTGCTGGGTGGTGGAGCAAGACCTTGTGTTTGGGTGGAGCTCAAACGCTCTGGAGGTTGAAAGCACCGTTCAGGAGGTGACCGTGCAGTTCCTCTGCCCAGGTAGGTCCCATTCTCCTCGGTGCTTTGGCTCCCTCCTGCAGTGGGGGTAGGTGGGTGTCAGTCAGAATGCAGGGATGGTCTGAGAATCCAGTCCCATCCTTAGAGAAGGAATTTGGTGTTTTGTATCATGATGCTTCTCCTTCAGGATGGAAAGCAGAAGCACATTCAGGGCTGGGCAGGGCAGTTTACAAGCTGTACGTAAAGGCACATCACTAAACCCTTGGTCATGGAAGACCCCTGCAGTCACCCTGGCAGAGAGATCTCCTCAGGTGTCCTGGGCTAATTACAGGCTTTCTCTTCTATGGAGATAACGGGCTTATTTGTCAGTGCTGCTGTTCCTTGGGGTTTGCACACCGGGTGCTTGGGCGCTGTGCTGGGAGGAGGGCTCGGTCTCTCGGCCGGGCTGGTGTGACATTACTGACAAATCACGAACTTGGGACCTGGCACTGCCACCTCCTCCGAGTCCCTTCTGGAGAGGATTTACTGGCTGGGTCAGGAGCAGTTTCTGAGCCCTGTCCCTGGGGCTGCCGAAGGAGCAGTCCACAGCTTTTGTCCCCATGGGGGTTTGTGGATTGCTTGCAGGGGAGGTGATGCCTGCTGGGGACGGCGCGTCGCTGGGGGACCTGGGCCTTCTGTTTGTCTGTGTTTCCACAGGGCCTGTCGAGGAATGCCGGGTTTTTGAAGTTGGCAGCAGTGGATTCAGTTACACGTCTTGTTTGCAGTCTTTGCCTTTTATCTGTCGCTACAGAAAGGGTACAGCATCTGTTCTTTATTTATTCATTACTCCCATGGCATTCGCTCCTGGAGGTCCTAGTTAGGCCAGTGTCGGGGAAGCCTCATGTCTGCTCTGAAGAGATTGCTTGCAAAACCTGCTGTAGCTGTGACTTTGCTTCAGTTGCACACACTCTGGCAGGTTATTTTGCGATTCTCCAGTTGAGCAGTGGTTGTACACGTTATGTGGCTTCTGGATGCAATGCTGTAGCGTGCCTCCAGTCCAGGCATCTCCAGACTTGTTGGCCAGGGGGACACGGGGAGGAGACAGAAAAGAAGTGTCAGACTCTCTCTCCAGATGGGATCTTGTACTAGAAATAAAATACAGCTGTTAAGCCTCGTGGTCCTGACTGTCCTACAGACTTACCCACCATCTGAGGACCATTCCCCGGGCTTTGAGCGTGGCATGTGTTCGCCACGCTGCTGGACACCGTGCGATGGTTATGCGTGTGTTTTATTCTCAGATGCATATCGGCAACTGAAAAAAGCTCAGCTGGAATCCAGCCATTCGCTTGTCAGCCGTGTGAACACACTTGCAGAGAGGACTGTGGTGAGTCCTGCAGCCCTAGCAGAAGCAGCAGGAGCTGTTGGGATGGACTTGCAGGCACCTACCGGTGTTTGAGGTCACTTTGCCAGCAGGTATGCCCGTGGCCTTTTCTGAGCTGCTGTCAGGGAGTGTGACCCATACAGCTGTAACTCCTGCTGTGATCAAATGAGCAGAGCATTGCTTCAGGTTGTCTCCTCTCACTGAGGCTGAGAGGCTGGACAAGAGAGTTCAAAATGTCCAGACATACCTCTTTTCCCTAAGAAGTCCCTGGCTGGCCTTGCATGACCAGCGAGGACATGCAGGGCATTGCCAAGGAATAGCTGATGCTCAGGCAGAATCAGGGCTCGGCACTGAACTAAAACATCTTTTCCACGGCAGATTCCTGAGAATGTCTTCACAAGTGATGTCCAAGACATGAACCTCTCTCTTGCTCTCGGTGCTCTCGATGTCCTGACAACTGTTCTGAGGGAAGCAGAGACACCTGCGCTGGACTCGTCGGACCTCCTTGTGGTGCTTCGGTTACTGAAGCAAGTTTCTGATTTGGAAGTCCAGGAGGGAGAGGATCTAGAGATGTTGGAGCGGTTGGGCCAGTATTACGTGGAAGTGACGGAGTTAATCTTGGAAGAGCAGAATATTGAAACATGGTCCTCAGTCAGCCAGGTAAGTGTCGCCAGCAGTCTGGCTGCTGTGTGCCACATCTGCTCATCTTGTGTGTGCGGCTCCTTGGCCTGCTGGGTGACCACAGGCTGAGGACTGGCCTTACATGGTCATGTCTGAGTCTCTGGCCATATTCTGGAGCTTATGAAAATGCTGCAGGCATGGAGCCTCTTTGCCAGCACAGATAAGGGCCAGCTACCTCACTGTCACCCCGTTTGCTGGAGGTGCAAACAAATCCTTCTGCAAACAAGTGCAGGCAGACGGTGCCTTCCTTGCAAGCCCCTCCAGTGGTTGTCTCTGCTCTCTTCAAGTTTCTCCACTCTGTCAGCCTGGATTTACAGGGCTACACGCAGTTTTCAGATTCCTGGTGCTTTGTGGATTCTTTGCTCCCACATCCTGCTGTTTCTGGCAGGGCAATGCCCTTCACTTTATAGTTTGTTGTATTTTCCGTGGGTGGGCTGCCAAGGAGCTATCTGTCATCAGCCCCCACGCTGTTCAGAACACCACCAGGATTTGTGTGGGGGATTTCCATCATCCCGCCCCCGCTTCTCCATTAGCTTCTCCCCTTCTCACATGGCTCTTTTGTGTCTGTTGTATAGTCTGCACTCTCCGCTTGTCTCTGGGAGATGTGTGACAGTGTCTGGCCTGGCCAGTGCTCCAGGAACCAAGCCAGGGACCTCCAGAGATGAAAGGATGCTGAATAGTTCAGTTTACCTCATCGCTTAGGGTTGCTTGGACCTCCGTGGTCACAATTACTCACAGCTTCTCAATAGTGTCATAAAACCAGCTCTGGCCCAGCGTAGCTGCTGCAGCAGATGTAGCTGCTGAAGGAGAAAGGCTTTGAGTTTGTGTGGCACTTGTGCTGCCCAACACACGCAGGACCTCGGGTAATGGGACTAGTCGCCCGCTGCCCTTCCAGCAGTAGAGTCTGTTTCTGGGTAAAATCTCTTCCAAGAAGAGGAGATGGTTGTTCTGCAGCTTTCCAAAAGTCAGGAGTCAGGTTTAAAAATCTATTTCCTTTCCAGGAGCTTATTTAGTTATTTATTTTCATGCTGGTTTAATGACTTCTTATAAAGGCCAGCAAATTTCCCTCATTGCCAGTCTTGTCTTTGTTGCTGAAAGAATTGAGAACATCTTTTATTGGTGAAATCAAAGAAAAGCAAAGCAAGAGCCTTGAGTCCCAACTTCTCTTTTTTTTTTCCACCAAGGACGAAGCATTTAAGAAAACTTGTGAGCTGTGGGAAGTGTGAGCCGGTGGTGCAGGTGCTGATTTCCTTTGCTCTCTCCATGTTTGCAGGTTATCAGAGGGCCCATGGCTGTTGTTGAGCTCTGTGACAGGATGGTGTCACACTTAGCCCCGCTGCTGACCATGGGGAGGACAAAGATCACGATCCAGCACGGGAATGTTGGTGAGTGGCACTGGCAGAGCTCAGGGAGAGCATCTCATCTCAGCGGGACCCAGCTCAGTTATCCCGTCTGCTTCCCACCCCCACTCCTGGCACCTCTCGGGCTGGTCTCTTGCTAACCCTATGCCCTTCTCCCCGTTCCCTTTGTGCAGAAGTGTCACAATGCAGGAGACATCTCTCACACTGTGGGTTGTAAGAGGATTGTAAGAAACCTTTGGGTGCAGCAGACAAACTGAGCCCAGATGGACATGTTTTGCACTGAAAGGGATCTGTCTGCTGCTGCTGCTGCGGGTCTTGGCTGGGGTTCTGGTGTCCTTGTGGAACAGTAGCTCTGGAGGAAGGCTGAACCCTGGTTCAGTACCTGATTTTACCTCTTCCATAGGGATGGAGGTCAGGAAGCTGGATATGAGCGGCCAGGAGCTGAGCAGCGAAGCGTACCTGGTCGGTAGCCCTGAGAAAGGCCGGCACGACCTCATTGAAGTTCCTGTGGAAGAACTGCAAAGACTGAAATCCAGAGGTAGGTGATGCCCCCTGTGCTCCCCTGGGTTCCCCCAGGACACTTCTGCAGCACCTTCCTCAAGGAACTCTTTACCCTGCACACATGCAGCCTGGAGAAGTGTGGGGAGGAGATGCCCATGGTGAAGAGGAGATGGGCTGCAGGGCAGAGATTATCTACAGCCTCTCTACAGGCCTGGGACCCCCCGTGTCACTCCCCCAGATGAGGGCAGTGGTGCTGGAGCAGGGGCTGCTCAGAGGTGCCCCGGGTGCTTGCACCCATCCAGCAACGCTCTCTCTGCCCAGGTCTCCGCAGAGTTGTGGTGAAAAACATGTGGTTCGGCTACGGCTCCCTGCAGTGCGGCCTCTCCGGCACCGGTGGCAGCTCTGTGATCCAGGATGTGGCTGCCTCTGACAGAGGACAGAAGTGAGTGAAGCAGAACCCCTCTGCACCCCAGGGCTGCCCTCTTAGCACCACAGGAGAACTCATTTCCAAGTCTGTGTTGAGTCTCTCAGTGCCTTTGTTTCGGGGTCACCCCCACCCTGCTCCATCCCATCCCCTTGGTCCTTGTCCCTGCTTTCTCCAACATGCATGTGGAGACCAGACAGCGGGAAGGGGCTCCCGGGGCAGTGCTTTGTGGAGGCAGAGGACCTGTGTGGCGTGTGCCCCTGTGCTGTGCTGCGCCGTGGTGACTCTTCTGCTGCCTCTGCTTCCCCTGAGGGTACCTGGGGAGACGGAGCCTGGGGGCTGCTGCAGGGTCCCCTCCAGCTGGGGCAGGAATCAGGGTGCCTCCGCGGATGGGGGCTGTGCAAGTGGGGTGGGAGGCAGAGCCCTGCTCCTGGGGAGCTCTGAACACTAGGTGGGGATGGCAGCCCACACATGCCGGCACACGCAGCTCCTTCCCTGGGCCTTTGGCTCAACCATGGCCACTGCTCAGCTGCCAGACGCTCAGGATGCTCCAGTGCCTTGTCTATACTATCACCCGCTGTGGTCATGGGGGGATTGGTGTTTTTTTTTTTCATGTTTGCCAGCTAATTCGAGGTGCTTTCTGCCCTGTGCCTTCACTGGTGGCACTGAAGCACTCCAGAAGTGGCTCCAGATCTCTCCAGCTGTCTCGTATAACATGAGATCCTGTTTTCTTGTGGTTCCCATGCCTGTTCCCTGGCAGGTACCTGAGCACCACGGTGGGCACTGCTGTCATCTCCTCCTCTCTGCTCAGCGACTACCAGGAGATTAGCACGTCCGTGCGCTACCGCCTGCAGCACCGCGTCCAGGTACCCCCAGACGGGGCCATGCTCCCCAGCAGCATCAGACAGCCTGACCCGAGGCTGAGCCTGGCCTTGGCCCTGGGACCCCCAGAGCGCCTGGACTTAGGGGTGTCCCCCGCCAGGTCTCTCACCTTGACTTCTGTTTCCCTGGGGATGTGTTTGTCCTGTGCTGACAGACCTTGTTGCAGCCAAGTGAGTGAACTGGTCCACGTACAGTACCTGTGTAATCTCTTCTTCTCCTTCTCCGCCTGCAGGACCTGCCTGACAAGCTGCTGGGGCCCATCTGCGCCTTCTGGAACTTCACCCTCAGGTGCCTTGTTTCAATTTAGGTGTCCCCCCCCCTCCGATTTGCGAGCTTTTATTTTCACTGGAAAACAAAACACAACAATATAAATGTAATGGTAAGGGCAGGGATCTGCAATTCTTTGCCTGCTTTGCTTGCTGGCAACCTCTGTCTGCTGGAACAGAGCACTCTCATGGGAAGATTTCCTTTGGAAAAGTCACTCACAAGCAAGTGACCTTTAATGATGTATATACAACTAAAATGGAAAGCCCTAGTTAATTATGATTGTTGCCTGCAACAAAGCAGGATGGCCCGAGATATATAGCCCAACAGACATGCAGGACTCCCAGCCTCATAAATACTGCTTGGCATTGAGATGTGTTTTTGCTGAATGTCACTGCAGTGAGAGCAGGAGCCTGTGATATATTATGGATTGGTAATTAAGTCATTCAAGTGCAAAAAAACTCCTTTAGAGTCCCAGTCTTGTAACAGGCATGGATGGGTTTGGGGAAGGTGGGAAGAAGCTGGTTTTGGAAGTAGCTGGCTCCTGCACAGACAGTTCCACTACCCCTGCTCTGAGTCTGAGACTCAGGGTGAGCCAAAGGGAAGTCCAGGTGAAGACCTGTCTCTCCTCTTCTACCTCCTTTCAGCTTTGCTTCTTCTGGGAGAATGAATTTCCCTTAACGACTCGTCTTTCTGTTGAAGTGGATGGTAATTTCCATGTGTTTTCTCTGGGTGTTTTTTGCTGCACGTTAGCCCAGATGCTGGTGGGATGTGGTCCACAGCCGGCTGCTCTGTGGTGACATCTCTTCTGGACTCCACTACCTGTTTTTGCAACCACACCACGAATTTTGCTGTCCTGCTGCAGGTGTATGAGATGCAGGTCAGCGAGGAGCCTTTCTCTGCCGCTCTGTGGGGTGGGTGCCAGAACGGCCAGAAGTCTGTGGTTAATCTGTGGGGGTTTTGTGTCTTCTGTTGTTTCATGGTTGGAGCAGAGAAACACCAAGGAGGAGCTCACACTGCAGACCCTGACTTTTATTGGATGTGGAGTTTCCTTCTGCGCCTTGATAGTTACCTTCATTTTATTCTCGGCAGTTGGGTAAGAAAAGTCCAGATGCTCGTAGCCTTCTCTGTACTTTTTGTTTGATGTTTTGCTTCAGAGCAAGTATCCAGATGAGGTGTCCTGTGCCGGTGTGGAGTGATGCAGGTGTGTGGGGAGGGCAGGGGGCTGCACCGCTGGTTGGGAGCAGGGGGAGGAAGGGGAGCGAGGGATGGGCTGGTTGTTTCTGTGGAGGTGGCTGTATGAGCTGTGCACACACCCGAGAGTCCCTGGGAAGACTTTTATCAATGACCAATAATGTTGATCATAAAAGCTGCTCTGCTGGAGTTAATTTTTATGAAATAAATGGAGCCAGGACTATCTCTTCAGTTGCCAACCCTTCCCTGTCACTTGGCAAGCACAGAGATCTGCCAGGTGAGCATGGCAGTGGCTCCTCCACTTCGTCCTCCTCATTGCCTGTTCCTTGGAGCACTGGCCAAGCTCTGCACAGCTGTGCCCAAGCGTGTCCCCAGCACCAAGTGCTTGCCCAGCAGGACAGCCCCTTGCCTCTTCTGACTGTCGTCTTTGCAGAAAGTAGCAGAGAGATGGCAGGTCACCCAGGCAGCGAGGACTCGGGAGGACGTGCACACCCATGAGCAGCCTGGTCTAGTGGGAGGTGTTCCTGCCCGTGGCAGGGGGTTGGAACTGGATGATCTTTAAGGTCCTTTTCAACCCAAACCATTCTATGATTCCATGATTTGACCACAGCTGAGGGCTTCCTCTCTCCATCCTCAGTGTCCCCAAGAGTGAAAGAACAACTGTGCACAAGAACCTCATCTTTGCATTAGCTGCTGCAGAAGCTCTGCTCATGTTCAGTGAATTGGCCAAGAACCAGCAGGTAAGCTCACCACAAAGTGGCCTCTGTGGCCAGTGGGACCACGTGATGCTCCAGCGTCATTGTCAGCGCAAACAGAAGTGTAATCCCTTTTATTAATATTTCATTAATTGCCTGTAACTTCTAGGAAGTTACAGCATTTTTGCAGCACAATTTGCAGGTTGCACTTTTCCTTCTGACCACAGACGTGCTCAGAAGCTTCCGGAAGACTCCTCCTCCTGAAATGGTGTGATTTCTCTTCTTTCTAGGTGCTGTGTTTTATGGTCACTGCCTGCCTTCATCTCTTCTTCATGGCAGCCTTTTCGTGGATGCTGGTAGAGGGGCTTCTCCTGTGGAGCAAAGTGGTAGCAGTCAACATGAGTGAAGACAGGAGAATGAAGTTCTACTATCTGACAGGCTGGGGTATCCACAGACTTCTCTGTGCTGGGCACTCCGAAAAATGTCTCCATTTCTTTCTCTAGCAAAAGTTTCAATAGGAAAGGTTCCAGAATGTTTGATTTGATTCCATGTGCGAGTCGGGTACCACCGCTCTGCAGAGGCTTTCTTACCTCTATGTGTCAAAGTGCCAGTTAAAAAGCATTTCTGTTATTTTTCTAAAACCAAAAATTCAATAAAAAATAAAAAAAAAAAAAAAGGCAGAAGAAAGTTTATGGCAAGTTCTTGTTCTGGGAGAGCATTACTACAGTCTGGTAGTGATCAAAATATAACTAAGGTCCAGACTAAGCACATTTTATTTGAGTGCACCCGTTAGGGACATAGAATTCATTTGAATAAGCCAAGTTTCATACCAACGAGGAGCCTCTTCAGGTCAGTGCTCCTTGCAAAACACACGCCTAGCTGGACATCGGACAACTGGTTCAAATATTTTGGATTGGTTTATGTCTATGATTGTCCATTTTGTTAAAAAAGCAATCCAAGGAGTAAATTGCTTTGATCAGGACTCAGGACTTGGAATGCTTTATACCTCAGAGGATGATGCTGACAGCGTATAAATCTGGCCTTGCGGAGCCGGGAGAGGTTTCAGCCGCAGTAAATTGATGTTGCTCGTGGGGTTTCAGAGGCTAAGCTGCCTCACGCTGCAGCGCGGCTGCTCAGGGGGGGTTCGAAGCAATTGTCTGGAGCAGGGCTGACCTGCGCAGCTCATCTCTGCTTTTCTGGGATTTAATTTGTCCTTTTTTTTTTTTTTTTCTGCAGGCCTTCCCATCGTTATCGTGGGTGTGACTCTCGCAACTTCCTTTAACAACTATGTGGCAGACAACCACTGCTGGCTGAACGTTCAGACCAACGTCATCTGGGCCTTTGTGGGGCCCGTGCTCTTCATCCTGGCTGTAAGTGCCCAAACCTGCCGGGACGGTGTGATCCCTTCCTGATGGTTTCAGGGGAGCGTGGCAGAGTCCGAGGGGTCAGCATTTCTCTAGCTAAGGCACTTGCTTTGTTATGCTTTATATAGATTTTCCACAACACAAATAAATCTCTTTAACCAAAGCGGGTTTTTTTTTACAGAAAAAGGTGCTTTTCTCTAAAAGAAAATTTGCCTGACCAGTTCCTGTATTGGCTGTTAAATTAGGAATGCAGATAAATGTGTAGGTTGACTGTGACATTGCCTTAGCTAAAGGCCTGATTTTAGTATGGGAATGTCTACATCCTTGGAGGAGCATCAGTGTCCTTAGACAGCATGGTAGCAGAAGAAGGTGCAATGCTTAAGGGGTCAAGAGTGGACACTCAGCAGCGAAGACATCCTGTGGGAGAAGTTTTGAGATATGTTTTCTAGGTTTCATACTTGTGTGGATAGGTCTATGGAGTATTTTACTCACTGCTTCCTCAGGAGTGATAAGTTTCTCCCCAGGTTCTGACATTTAGTTATTGAGCTCCCAGCAGAAAAGTCTCACCCCGGTGGAGCTGAGACAACAGAAGGTGACTGGGTCCGATGTCTCTTCTCTGACAGGTGAACACCTTTGTGCTGTTCCGGGTGGTGATAGTGACTGTGTCCAGTGCTCGCAGGAGATCAAAGATGCTGACACCCAACAGCAGCCTGGAGAACCAGCTTGGAGTTCAGATATGGTGAGCAGGGAAGGGGTTTCCCATCTGTGGCTGCTCCGGGTATGAGATGGTGGAATTATTAAGTTGAGAGTCTTTGTGGTGGTGAAGTGAAAGACCATGAGTTGGAGGAGTCAGGGCAGAGAGGATTTTCTCCTCCAGAGTAACTGCATCACCCAAAGGCAGTCTGTCTGCTGCAATTTCCATGATGCTGAGAAGCCCAGCCAGCACTTTCAGCCTGGAGAACCCGCTGCTGGACTCCCACATTCGCACTCACGCTCCTAATTCTCACCACTTTGGGACGGTAGACCTTGGGCAGCTGGAATCAAAGCAGAAGGAGCTTCTCTCTTTGCAGTTTGAAGGGGCCATGACTGAATTTCTCTCCCACCCATCCCGTCCTCAGTGCTTGTGTGTGCCCCTCAGCGGGATGCCAGCAGTAGAGGGTGCTGGAGTTTTGGCTGTCTGCCATTATAAAAAGCATTTTCTATATGAGATCAGGACTTGGTGGATGGAAAGTAACACCGGTGGGGATTTCATACATGGAGAGGAGAGGTGGTGTGGGCTTCTCTAATCATTCGATATAGAGAGACCTCTAAAAAACTTGCTGCTTGAGTCATTACTTTATCATCCTCTGTGAATCTTTATTGTTGTTAGCTGGCGCCGGATACCCCTGCTAGACACGCATTGTTCCCCTCTATCATAAATAAGTTTTCCCAAATTTACAGAAGCATGAAGATAGGGTATTGCTGGAGGGCAGGGTGACATCTATATGCTAATAAAACAAATACTGAAAGCCTTCCTTGTAGCAGCAACTGGGGGGAAAATAGCCGTTTTCTCATGGCTAATGACGTCAAAGAGCTCCTTTCTTGCTAACTCTTGGTGATAAATAAAGAGCTGGGCTGGGAGGTGAAATGTTCAACTGATTTTGCTTGCAAAGGAATTTGTTCCATAGCTACCATCTTGGGTGCCTCTTGGTGGGGACATCGTCTGAAAGGCACTTGCTGGGGGAGAAGAGCTGTCTCCAGCATCTTCTGCAAGATACAGGCCAGGCTGCTCCTAAACCCTGGAGATCTTCCCCGGGCAGATGCACTTAGTGCTCCATAACCTAGTGCAGATGCCTCAGGAAGATCACAGGGAGACCTGGGGCAGGGTTTACAGGGACATGAAGGGTGCTTTGCCAGGACACCCTGGGTTCGGTGAAGTGGGGCATGACAGGGACCCCCCATAAAGAGCAGGTGGCTGGGAGGTGGGTGCCAGTGCACAGTGTTTCGTCTTTGAAGTGTGCCCAAGTGACTCTGAGCTCTTCTTCCTGACAGGGCCACAGCCAAGCCCGTCCTGGTGCTGCTGCCTGTGCTGGGGCTGACCTGGGTGTGCGGGGTCCTTGTCCACCTCAGCATCATTTGGGCCTATGTCTTCATTGTACTGAACTCCCTTCAGGTGAGTCCTCCACCATGAGGATCCTTACATCGCAGCCAAGCAGGTGCCTGCGCTTCCTTGTGCTTCAATGTTCTCTACATCTCCTAGTAATTGGGGACATTTGTCCTCTCTGAAGCCCAGCCAAGCTTTCCCAAGCTGCTGTGCTGTTTTGCCTGAGGAAGCTGAGTTCATGCTCCCCAGATCCAAAATACAGCCCGGGAGACCTTGTCCATCTAATGGCCCTTAGATGCACCAGTCTTGAGTGTCCTACTGGTGCCGGAGTGCTTACAGCTCCCAGTGCCTGGTGAGAGCTGTGCTGGAACCTGGTGGGGTGCAGGAGTGTTGGGTGGGACAGGTGGTGGGCTGGACGTCAGAGCCTCGCACGGGGAGGCTGGAGGAGTGTGTGCTGTTTCTAGCTCTGACTCGCAAGACCTTGGGTGAGTCCTGTCATCTCCTTCAGCCTCTTCACTCCTCCTTAGGTAGCGTTATCTGGCTACGTTTTTAAGGCTATTTGCTTGTCTTGGTGTCTTCCAGGGCCTTGGCTGAGACTATAAATAAAGAGCTTCATCTTATTAATATGTTTTAATTATTAAGTATTAAGTATTAATAGAAATCTCCAGAGGGTAGAAAGTGACCCTGGTGTGTAAAGCAATACTTCATATTTACTTCTATGTTGACTGATTTCATCAAAAGAGTTTAAGCAGCCTGTATGTGGTTAAGGCAGCAAAGCAAACTGTATTAGTCGCAGCAGCCAGGAGCACTCAGTTCTGCAGAGGTAGGACTGTTCCCAGGACCTCGGGATATCTGAAACTCAGGGACACACGGTGACAAATTGTCCCAAAACATGTGCTCACCACCTGCCATTCAAAGCATCACCCCCCTTGTTGACAGCAGCTTTCCAGACCTGGAGAGAAAGCAGCTGTAGATGGAGCTAGTGAAGCACCAAACACCGCTGCTGATGCCATGGCAGGAGGAGACGGTCCAGGGTGGGAGGTGGAGGTCCTGGGGGAAAGAACCCAGCCAGGAGGAACAGGCAGGGGCTCAGCCCGGCTCCTGGGACTCAGACTGTGCCAGGATAGTACCTGGGGGTACCCACACCCCCTATGATCACACCTAGAAGTACCCACACACCCCCAGGGTAGTGCCTGGGGGTACCCACACGCTCAGTCCTGTCTCTTTGCACTGGGCATTCACAGTGTCCCCTTGCCCAGCGCGAGGGGACAAATCCTACTCCAGGGGATCCAAGTCAAGAGAGCAACTGAGTACTACCTTCTGGACCATTGGTCCAAAGACTTCTCCACCCCCATCTCCCTTGCTTTTTTCTTTGGATTCAGGAGAAATTGGCTCCTGCTGTAGCTTTCCCTTACGGAGCAGCAGAGCTCGCAGGGCTTTCCCTCTGGCACAGTTGGCGGGTTTCAGCGTAGCGTTGGCCCGGCTCTCCAAGGGTGAAACGCGGGCGTTATCACCACGTGCACGAGATGGGTGGTTGCTCCAGGGATGTTCTGGCTGTGGCTGGCGCGGGGCCAGCGGCCGGGTGCTGCTCACGCACATCCGTCGGCTCTCAAATGGGGATGTTCCAAGGCCAGACAAGGGACGCCTCTCCACATCTCTGCTATTAAGGATATCAAAGGGTGGCAGGAGGCCTGTCCTAACTGTAATTAAATATAGCATCGCTTCTCCTTTCCTCTTCATGCTATGCTTCAGTTATTGCATAGAAGAGAACTCAAGGCTCAGTGCTGTGATGAGGTGAGCCCGTGTCCAGCCCAGCCAACGTCCTCCATGGGTCACTTGGCCTCTGTTCATCGCCAAGCAGAGGGGCTGTGGGATGCTGGCTGTGGCAACACAGATGGGCACATAGGTTTTTTGAGAGACAAGGAATAACTCCTGAAATGAATAAGCATGTCCTCTGCATGATACATCTCCTGAGACTCCCTCTCACAAACCACGACAACGTCCGTCTTGGGTGAGATAGGAGCTGAGGTGCTCGCTGGATCAGGATTTGTTTTCTTCCCTTGCTTTGGAAGTTATTGCTGCTTTTGGTTTTCTTCCTTCTCCTAGAGCTCAGTAGGAGGAGTGGCTGTTGTGTGGACAGCCAAGGGTTTGCCCATAAATACGCGGTGCTTGTTGGACTCTGTCCCATCATTACCACCTTCAGGTGACTTTGCAGGTTACCCCAGAGGAGGAACACTGGTGGGAAGCTGCGGGGTTGGGAGAAAGCAGGGACAAAGCCGTCCCATCTCAGCCCCTTTGCTGACTGTCTTAGGGATCGCCTTGGAATTTCCTTTAAGGCCAGTGTGCTGCTTCGTGTGCGACTCTTGTTCAGGGAAGCTTTGCTGCTGGGCTTGTTTGTTTGTTTGTTTGACCGCTTTCTGTTTATCTGCGGAAACCAAAGCCTGTCTTCAAGGTTACTCTCTGCGTCGACACCAAGCATGACAACTGCTTCCCCAGCCGGGCAGCTCGGGAATTCAGCCGAGTGACGGAGCGGTGCTGAGGTGGCCACCCTGCAGGCTGGCGAGCGGGCACCTTCCCTCCAGCCAAGGGTTTTGGAGGGAGCAGCACCAACATCCTGCCAAGCACCCAGTGCTGGGAGGAGGCATTAAGAAACACTGTAGGTAGAACCCTCCGGCTTCAGTTGAACTTGGTAGAGCTGGAAGGATGGTCCTGAGGCTGGCTCCGGGCAGGGACTTGCAGAGCCACTTGCTGGTCTGCAGTGAGATGGGAGCAGGAGATGGTGCTGCTCCTGGCTGGGAGTTTTCTGGGCAGATGGACACCAGGCAGGAGCATCTGTCCTGCTCTGCGGGCCCCAGAACGTGCTGTGCTCTCGTAGAATCATAGAATGGTTTGGGGTGGAAGAGACCTTAGAGATCATTGAATTCCAACCCCTGCCCTGGGCAGGGACACCTCCCACCACCCCAGGTTGCTCCAAGCCCCATCCAGCCTGGCCTTCAACCCCTCCAGGGATGGGGCAGCCACAGCTTCTCTGGGCAACCTGGGCCAGGGTCTCACCACCTTCACAGCAAAGAAATTCCTCCTGTGTGGCTTGTGGCCACCCAGCACCTGTCCTGCCGTGGGTGGGGAGCTACTGGGACCAGGACATGGGGGTGCCTGCTGGGAGAAGGTGGCACGCCGGCAGGAGCGCGGGCAGGAGCGCGGGCAGGAATGGGCTCCTGCAGAGCAGCATCTCCGCTTCCGCCCGCCGCTGCAGCTGGGCCTCCTCTCCTTCCTCGCGCTCCTCCCAGCCGACCCCGCTGCTCCCCCCTCTCCCTGGGCTCATCCAGAATGATTATTTCAAGGAAGACCTGCCTTGGCAGCCCGACCAGAAATCTGGTCTGGGGGAGTGACCGGCATTGCTGGCTGAAGGACAGGTCATGGCACGGCGCCAGGGCACTGCTACCATTACGCCTGCCAAGAGCTCGCAGATGAAGAGCGGGGCTCATTGGAGACAAGATGGATTACTCTTCTTGCTGCGGCTGATTTATCTAGCTGCGATAACAAACACCCCACAGATATAACATAAATCTGGTGGACCAGATAGGGCTGCCTTAAGGCCAGAATCGTTGGTCTGGAGCTGTAATTAGCCCCAGGCTGTGGCCTCCAAGCCCACGGGAAGGGTCATCCAAATGGGGGCTGAGCAGAGCCCCTGGGGCCGTACCCCACCGGATTGGGTCCGAGGGTCCCATTAATGCTGTTGTCTGTCGCTGTGTGGGACAGAGGGACTGTCCCTGGCATCACGTGGCACTTGGTCTGCGAGAGGCTGCAGAAAGCCCCCCCGGGGTCGATGCTCGGTGGGAAAGGAGGTCTGCTTCACAGATCTCTGCTTCCTTGGAAATTAATTCCTGGTGGTTTCTGTTTCTGAGGTCTGAAGGAGGTGTTTCCTGGGGAATTTTGCACACACAAATGAACAGGAACGCGGGAGAGCTCTGGGAAGCCAAGTGCCCAGTGAGAGATGCCCCCTGCCCCTAAATATGAAATAAGGGGAGAGGAGAAAACGGAGGCATTGGGGCAGCGACCATCTCTCCTCTGGACTCCCTGTGAGGAGCCTGGTCTGAAGTGTCATTTTAAGTAAGGTCCTTCCTGCCCAGCTGTCCCTGGCTGTGCCATGCCCACCCTCTGTGCCCCTGCCCCTTAGCCTGGGTCCTCACCCATTCTAGGACTCAGCAAACCCATTTCCTTCCATGCCAAGTGGCACAAATCAGCCGTACGTCTCTAACCCTGCCCGTGCTCTCTCCTTTTCAGGGCCTGTACATATTCCTGGTCTATGCAATCTATAACAGTGAGGTAAGAGATGCCCCCGGCTGGGGCTCAGTCACTGGTCACAGCCACCATCTATTAGCAGTTGGGGGGTAGCTGGGGTTGTAGTGGGTGCAACAGGCAACATAGCCCTGACTGTGCTTCTTGGACAGCAGTTGTTTTTCTCCACGACTTGCTGGAGGATCTCTTGCTCTGCTGGAGCTGCCATGGCCCCCTCTAATGTCCTTGCTCTGCTCCAGGTGAGGAATGCCATCCAGAGGATGAAGGACAAGAAGAAAGCACTCTCGTTCACAGTAAGTTGCAAGGAAGCCCTGCTGCCCCCTTTGTTCCTCCTGCACCCACCAGAGGAGCGCCTTAGGTGTACGTTTGAACTCCTTTGAGGAGATGATGTTGGAAAGAAGGCTTGTTTTTCTTGTCTTGAATTTTCACTGTCCTGTATCTCTTCCCTGAAATTACAGAACTGCTCTCATCCCATCAACTACTTATCAAGTCCAAGAAACACAACCTCCTGGGAGACAGGGAAACTGAGTCCTTCTGCTGCCAAGAGTGCCTTGTCAAGCCCTGTGCAGAAAGACCCTCCGGTGAAGAACATCACCAACAAAGGTGAAGAGGCTTGTCATTGCTCCATTGTGTCTGTGAGCACTCGGGCCCTGGTGCTGCAAATCCAGCACGGGATGAAGGCTTCCCAGGGAAGCAGGGACGACGATGTGGATCTCAGAGGGACCAGATCCGTGCCTGCAGGCTGGCTGGGTGTGGGCATGGGGGGTCTCAGCACCATGTTACACCGCATTGCATTCTCTTGAGGCAAGACTCCATGTTTGTGTTTTACAATGAATTTTCTGGGGTAGGAGAGGCAAAAGTGGCAGTAGGAAATAGGGTTTTTAGCTTCTAGAAAAAAAAGGAGTTGCATGTTCCAGCCAGTTTGTGGGTGCAATTATGCAGGTAACCTGCTTGGTCCCTTTGCTCCAGTGGGAGATACTTAGGGGACATGAAACACTGAGTTCTTGGTAAAGCATGAATAGTTCTACTCCCTGCTCTCCAAACTCATTGTGCTGCTTCACCCCCTAGGAAATTTTGGAGCCAAAATTCCCATGGGGATTTCATCAATTATGTCACCTGAGAGACCGGTATGTACCGTCTTCTGTTATTCTTCCACCTTCACCCATAAACAGAGCACAGTGATTGTGTAGGAATGGTGCCTGGTGGTCGCAGCGAGGGGCTGGGACTGAGGACACCGGGTAGCGTTACCAGGTTTATGTTCAGCCCATCTCAGAAGCTGCTTGACTCATCCACCCTGTGTGCAGAGTGAGGGTGACGCTGATCCCCTCTGTCCCAGGGTGGTGCAGAGGTTGCTGAGTGTTGGTGAGGGACCGGGCAGCGCGTTGGCAACGCATCCGTGCTCTCCTCCTGGGGGCCAGTCCAACACGTGGGCTGCCTGACAAACCCGAGAAGGTTTTGATACACATCCTGACGACTCGGTTTGTTAAGATATGTACTCATTATGAGCAGCGTATTGATTTAAGTCATTTAAATCATTTGAGATGTATGTGTCCATGCCCATAGGGGCCACTCCTGGTAGTCAAGCCAGATGCAGAGGAGCATTTGCTGTCTTCTGTAGGAGCATAAGATGGAGAGCATGATGGGCAGGAGCTCCTGGCCAGTGACCTGCCTTGGCTGTGCCGAGGACAGGGCTTGGCTCAAGAGGTGATTGCCAGAGCTGAGCAGGGGCAGGCAGCAGAAGACAACGGGAGAGAACGTGTTCTGGGGGCTGGAGAGGAGGCGGCCCCAGAACAGCCGATTTCCAAGGCAAGAGCACGTCCCTGAGCCAGTGGGGAACCAGCCCTCCTGCCTCCGGGAGGGTGATTTTAGCAGGGGCATATGTGAACAGGAGGACCAGTGAATTTGGGCCAGTAAAACACCAAGCAGAGGCTGGTAATCAGGGCAGAAAACTTCCCCCAGAGATGACAAATGAGAATCAGGCAGCAGGGACTTGCTGTCCCTGTGGTGGGCGAGATGTGTCCCTCCAGGGAGGGTAGGTTGGGTTCTGCTGCCTGCAGGAGTGTGATGGAGAGCTCAGAGAGGTAGGGCCTAAAGCAAGGAACCATTTAAATTTGACTACTCTGGTAGGCCTTCCATCTCCCACTATTGAAATGATCATCAGTCCTTGTGCACTTGACATACAAGTGCTGTAATTTCCTCAGAATAAAATCCAACACTACTTTCATATGAGTCTCTTGCTGAAGGATCTCTCTCTCCCTCTCTAATATTTATCCTTTGAAAACCTGTGTCACATAGACAGCTCTTATTTATCCAATAGATAATACTTCTATAGCTGGCATATCTTTTTGAAGCCACTCAATAAAATCCATATTTTCATCTCTTGTGATTTATTTTGTGGTTAATGCTGTTCCTCCCCTCGTGCTGAGCTCCCACCAGGATTCTTTCGCAGGTGATGCTTTTCTCAGCCAGCCGGCTGCTGGATGTGTAAACTGGGACCAGGGCTAAGCCCTGGCACCAGATACGAGACGTGGGCCAAAGGGATTAGCCCAGGGGCCTGAGTTTGCTAAGGCAGGGAGCATTAGGAGGCAGCAGATCCCCTAAATGCCAAGGCCGTGGCATTTCCTCACAGGCAAAGACAGAAAGCGCTTTCCTCCATGTGAGGGTCACCGAGGACTTTGCTGGATCATTGCTGCTTAAACGTTGCATTTTTAATGTATCTGTTTCCTTTTGAACTAACGTGGATGCAGCAAAAGGCGAAGCTGCTGCCGGTGCCTGCCTGGGGATGGGGGCTCAGCCCCGCTGCCCGTGCGGCGGCAGCGTGAGGGTCCCTTGGCATCGGCGTGGGGGTCTCAGGGGCTGTGGGGAGTTGCCATCGGCGCAGCTGAGCCCCAGGGGGTGCTGAGAGCTGCTGCTTCCCCTGCTCCTTCCTCACACAAGTCAGTGCTGTTTTTCCTGCTCCCCGGCTAAATGAGTCACGGCGCTTGCTGGAGGAGCGGGGAATTAAGAATGTCGCTGGCAGCTGCACAATAGTTTGGATGAAGAGAAGATGCTACTTAAAAACGTTTGAAGACACTTAAAATGACAAAACACTGAGTGAGTGAAGATACAAACACAGACGAGATGTTCTTTGTATTTCAGCTTTTTTAAAATGTTGTTTGGTGATGTTTGTTGCTGCTGGGCTGGCAGCAAGAATTTCACACCTCACAGAGTATTAACCATCACTTAAGCACGAGGTGCAGGCTTGTGCGTGCTCTTTCTCGGGGGGAGCAAGGTCTCTCTCCTCTTCTCCTGAGTTTTCCTGGGGTCTCCAGCATGGTGTCCTGCCCACAGGGACACCCCACAAAGTGCCATCCCTTGGGGACCAGGATGAAGGCTCCGGTTCCTGGCCCATGTGGTGGCTCAGTGCTTGAGTGCTGGGGGGGTCCCGCTGGCCCCGGGGAGGGTGCAGGGGGGATTTCTTGCAGCAGAGCAATCAGACCTGTGCCTTCTGCTAACACATGTTCTCTCCTCTTTCAGGCTGTAGAGCTGACGGCGTTCAAATCCTCAGGTAACATTTGCCTTCATCATTTTCATTAATTTCTGTTGCTGCTGGTTCTGGTTTCTGTGGTTGCGTGGTGGAGTGCTGCCCAGAGGGCAGGTGAAGCTTGCTCAGGCTTTCGGAAGCATTTTATTTCCAAAGTGAGCTGGTGGGTTCGGTCCTAGCCAGGCTGTTTGGAGAGCTGTGTCCCCCTGAACAGCTTGAAGGGGGAGTATGAAGCCCCAGCAGCTCTGCTGGTGCTGCCTCTCCCAGGCAGCACCGGTGGCTCAGCCGAGGGTGCCCAAATCACAGCACCCACCTGGCTTCTCCCCAAAAGAAGGCGGCCCCTCCGTGACCACAAAGCTGTGGGTCACAGCCCTTGGCAGAGGGGCAGGGGGTACCAACAGGTACCCGATGCTGAGCACTCTGCCACGCAGCCCTCGAGGTGCACCCCGCTGCTCGGCCAGACCCGGGCAGCTTTCAGGGGGGGCAACAGCTTTTTGCCACCACGGGGTATTTTAAACCAGCAGCTGCTGCAGAAAGCGGTGGTGGGTGTTAGAAGTGCCTTCCTCCCAAAGAAGAGGTGTTCCAACAGGGCTGGATTTATGAGCTTAAAAGCAGCCATTTAGCTGCTTCTGTTTCAGGTTGTAGAAAGGCCAGTGTCACCGTGGAGGTGGGTGGAATTAAAACCAGAAATCCCTCCTAAGCCCCAGATCTCGGCTTGGCTGCGGTGCTGGGGGAGGCCGGCCAGCCCCAGCTCCCCACTCCCACCCCAGCTCCCCAGCCTGGCTTTGGGCAAGGCACTGGAGGATCTGCCAGGTACAGGTGTAGAATATTTAGCTTTTTTTTTCTTTTTTTAGCAGCCGCTGCTGAGTGCTCCCAGCGCACTCAGTGCAGTCTCTGGATGGGGCCACTCAAGCAGACAGTGCAGTGAAGAAGCACCAGGGATGGCTTCGTAGTACTTTTTTTCTGCGCTGTTTCCTTCTCTTTCATGGAAGGAAGCAGTGCATTAGCGGGTTTCTGATTTTGCTCCACATGGAGTGTCTAAGCAGGGTGTGCTTAGACTATTTTCGAGACGATGCCACCCAGAAGCGTTGCAGCTTTCCTCCCCACAGAGGACACAGGAGTGAGACAGGAGCGGTAGCATCTGGCAGTAACTGTGCTGCAGCATTTCAGGGGGGGAGTGGGGTCTCAGAGGCAGCGAGACCTACACCCGGCACGTGCCTTTGTGCTCTGTCCCCACACGCTCTCACCCTCGCTCGCTGCTGTGCGCTCTAATCCAGCCACACATGCCATTAAACTTGGGCTGTGCAAAGAGGCAGGTCTGTTCACTTTGGTTTTGTTTTCTCAGGTAAGCACTCGGTATATTTTTAAAAAGCCTGGGTCTGCCCAGGAGATGGTAGGGATGAGGGGCTGGCCTTGATGCTGCTTCCTCGGGTGCCAGCGGATGGACAAGGGCCATGGGAGCAGCCGGTGGGCTTGGAGCAGCGCAGAGCACGGCCACCCTCTTGGCGAGCACCGAGAGCAGCTCCTTGCGCTCCTTGGGGTGAGGAAGCCCTTCCTTGGGTGAGTCCTTCAGCCTGGGGTGAACAAGAAGATCTCCTTGAACCAGAAGAGCACTCCTCTGCACACTTGTGTACGTGCAAGCTGGTCTGCGGCATCGCGCTGCTGCTGGCGACACCGTGCTGCTCCGAGGCGCTGGGCTCAAAGACAAGTGCTTCCAGCCATTACAAAAAATAATAATAAAAGGCAGTGATGCCCGGCTGTGGTAACAGCTGGAAGACCCCAAGGCAGCACAGCGTTGCACAGGCTCCCGTCTTCACAGCTTGTTGGGCAGAGCAAAATGCTGTGTAGCTCCTGAGGATAACAACTGCCAGGAGAAGCAGACCATAAACCTGTGTGCTGGGTGATGAACGAGAGACAAATCATTCCAACAGGCACCGCTTCCCTTCTTCTGTTTGTTTTCTCCTATAATAGTTTATTGGAGAGACATATATTGCCCCAGGCATCTTTATTTGAAGATGTCCAGGCAGCTCTAATGAAAATTGCGGTGGTACCAGCAGCAGGCTGGCAGGAGCCCACCCACCCCGCAGTCCAGGGGCAGGGTGGGCAGGAGTAGTGCTGGACCCCCAGCATCGGTGGGAGACTCAGGGCTCAACTGACTTGCTTGCAGCCTCCCAGGAGAGCTGTGCTGGCTTTGGGGTGGGATCCACCGCCTCCCCCCTGCTCCAGAGCCTCAACCATGCTCCCGTGGGAGCTCCAGACGTCCTGCTGGCTCCCATGGGGTCCATGGGGGAAGGTGGGACGTGCCCCCAGCGGCGCCTTAACACTTGTGGGGACGAGGGCCGATAAAATGCAGGTAAACACCAGGCCAGTTTGGGAACAGCAGAGCTGAGGAGCTCTGCAGCGCGGCTGTGGCCGGGAGGCAGCGTGGGCTCCCTCCCCCCAACCCCAATATTAGGGCTCCCCCCGGCAAAGACTCAGTTCACTCGGGGAGGGCGCCCGTTTCTGCAGTAATGAGCTCTAGCCCAGCTGTACAAAGCTGCGCGTTGCAGCGAGCCTGGATTCATTACACCCTTTATGTAAGCAGGGGATGGCCGGGGCGGGGGGGTGCCACATATTTGCACAAACAATACCTACCGTCTTCCTTGTCTTGGCAAACAAGAGCTCCAAGAGGCCTCCACATCCTCCAGCTCTTCAAGTGATGGCTGCTTTGTTTCCCCACGATAATTTCATTATTCCGTTTGAATACATTTATATGTTGCTAAGCCACACATAGCAACATGGATCTTGTCTCCACGGCCCAGCCTTTCTGTGATCAATACTGAGTAATTCTGCAACTCTCGCCATACCCCGTTAAATAGGATTGGTTTTAAAATAAGAGGGAAATCACAGGTCTTTGGGATTCAAAGCCAGGAAAGCACCGGAGTGTCGTGGGCACTTGGAGAAATGCAGACCCCCCCGCC
>VZRU01005721.1:58410-68888 GCA_013398155.1 Pedionomus torquatus | reverse complement strand
CCCCGCTGCCCCCCACCTCAGCAGCCACCGTGGTCTCCGTGGCCAGCACTCACCTCCTGGCCGGTGACGAGCAGCACGCTGTGCTCCTTGCCGTGCTGCAGCTGCCGGTAGATGTGGTCAAACACCAGCAGCTCGCTCCAGCAGTTCTGCAGCAGCTTCATCTGGTCGCCCACCTGAAACACAGCCAGAGCATTCCGCTGACACCCGTAGGGGTGGGAGGACGGCAGGACTGGTGCCAACAGCACTGGTTAGTGTCTGTAGTGGGGATTGTCACCACCAGCATCCCGTGGCTGGATTACACCTGCAGGCTCATGCCCCTCACATACCTTGTACTGCCCTCGCACTGCACCCACCCCATGCCCAGCAGTTGTCCCGTGGGACGCCAGCCCAGCAGCGGGGTCCTCTCAGGTGGGCAGGGAGAGCTGGAACCCACTCCTGGGGCACCTCGGGTTAGAGGAGAGGAGACGGGCAGGGAGGCTGTGCAGAGCCTGCATTGGAGCAGCTCAGCGTGTTTTGGTGGCACTTATTGGCCTCTGTGTGGGACATCGCTGTACACTGCCATGGCCAGGTCATCCTCTGCCCATGCACCAACACGCTGGTGTGTACGTGCAGGAACAGGTACAAGCAGCCACAGCCATGCTTTCAACAAAATGCCTGCGACTGTATGTAAGAAGCTCAGCCCAGGACACAGCCTGCAAGGACCTGCAAAGGTCTGGTGGGAACACCAGTGGGTTGCAGGCAGCAATGGGCAGGACGAGCTGCCAGGGCGCATCCCCCTCGGCATCGGCTTCGTCCCCTCAGCACTGCTCTCCGTGGGACCCCAACTCCCTTCTGCAAAGAGCTGAACCCTTCTCCCCTGCCCGGAGCCCCCCGTCTCCTGCAGGGCTGGTGTAGGGAAAGGGCTGGGGGTTATCAGTAATACTTCCCTGTAGAGCAAATTCAGCACCAGCAGAAGAGCTCTGCAGTGCCATTGTGCTCGCTGCCTTTAATAGAGGGAAGACAGATGCAGTATCACAGGACTGGATAATACCCTCGTTTTGCTGAAGAGGCTGCAATAAACCAGTGCCGGGAGATTGCAAAAGGAATAGAAGTCAGACGAGAAAGAGCTTTATGGTCTCGGAGCCCGGCACTCCCTGTGAGCCACCGGGATTTGTTTCTCAAGGGTGGTGGGTGGTCAGAGTTGGATGCGCAGCAGCGCAGGGAGGGAGATGCAGCACCAAAGGCAGCGGCGGCGGCCAGGGCTGTGGCGCCTGCTCCTGCCCGACAGCGTGAAACCTGCCTGCCAAGGGGTGCCACGGGGCTGCCAAGGCCAGGCTCGCTGCCACATCACCCAAACCATTGAAGAAGCCACAGTACATGGTCCAGCAGAACAGACCGTGGGGTTTCTGTTCAGCTGCTGAACAAAGAATGGGGGAAAAGCTCATTCGGCATCAAAACAAAATGAAAATTTTCTGTATTTGTGATGACCTCTACCCCAAGGCAAGCTGCTGGCTATAACCGTGGCCAGCCCCCGCCGGGGTCCCACTCTGGCAGCACGCTGCCAGCCCAGCCGTGTGCTCCTGGTGGTGCCGAGCTCCTCTGCTCCGGCTGAGTCGCGGCGTTGTTTTGGAAGCTCCTTCCTGTGCCTCATTCCTGAGCAGGATGAGCTCCGGAAGGGACAGACTGAAGGTTTTACCCTGAAAATGGTTTCAAAAAATTCAGCTTTTCCAAAAGGAAGCATTTCAACCCTTTTGAAATCTTCTTTTCCCTCTTTTAAATTTATTAATCAGCTTCATCCTCTCAGCAGCACATTCCTCCCCTGCCTGCACCCACGGATGTGCCACAGCTTTTCCTGGGAGCATTGCACCCAGGACCCCCATGGCCACGGCACAGCATGACTGTTGTTCAGAGGGTGATGGGGTGGGCTGGAGGCTCTGGGGGCCAGGCAGGGCTCAGAGACATCTCCAGGAACCCCAGGCCTGCCTGTATCCCAGCACCAGGCTGGGTGTCCCCATGCCCCAGGCTGGGGTGGCAGCGGGAATCTCCCTGGTGGGGGATCCTGTGGGGATGCTCTGGCCATGTGGCTCTGCTGCAAGGGGGTCCCGGCTGGAGACCACCTCCCCTGTGCCAGCCTGGCCCCCAGGAGGAGAGGGCTGCTAATGGACGGCCACTCAGAGTCAATCAATCCTCCCAGCGAGGCGGCACACACACACTCTCGCCTTTAAAAGTTAAGCAAAGGATCTTCCTCTTTTAATGTCAAGGCTTTTCAATGGAGTGCTTTATCAAGGACCTGATGCAAGGTCACTTTAAGAGGTGATATTTTTTTTTTTTTAAATTTTTATTTTTATTTTTAAAGCGAGCATTTAACCCATTCACAAAATGTGCAGGGAAATGCTCCCTGTGCAAGCACACTCCTCTGCTGCCCAGCTACTAAGAGCACCTTCCTGCTGGAGGTCTGTGACCCACAGAAAAATGCATTTCCCTGCAGCAAATGGGCTGGGATCACGGGCTGGAGGGGAGGCAGGGGTTATGGAGGCATGGATGGCTTTGCCTGGGCACAGGGTTACAATACCTGCATGTGGATGTAGTTTTAAACCTCGCACAACACTCCCTACAGGTTCATAGGTGCAAGGGGAGGAAGCCTCTGGAAGTGCTGGGGCTCCCCAAAATGTGCCTGAGCCACCCCAGCACCTCAGTACCCCAAAACCAAACCCCTCCGGGGATGGCACAACCCCACAGCACCTGCTGTCTCCTGCCAGGCTGGTCCAGGGGGATCCCCACCTTGGGTACCGCCATCTGCCCGCGAGCACCTCTGCAGCAGGATGACCCACCACCAACCCCACTTTGCCGGGAAGCCCTGAGTGGGTCCCAGGACATCAGTCTCCAGCCTCTCCCCATCTGGTTTCAGTACACCATGGGCACAAGAAACGCTTGGATGCCCCTGACCTGCCTTCACCCCAGGGATGCTCTCCAGTGCCCTCCCAGATCATTGGTACAGGATTTGCCCCAGCAGCTTCCACAGGGGTGCAGGCCCCACACCGGTGCCCCGAGCCACAGCCCGGGCAATTACTGGGTGCGAGCAGGACCTGTCACCTTGGCTACCGGGAAGTGTGAAAGTGGATTACCAGCCACCAGCCACCCACAATCAAAACCCCGCACAAGTCTGAGGTGTTAATGGTGAATGCAGGTCCCCATCCTCTTGCCCAGATACCACCGTGATGGACATCTTAAAGCAAAAAACCCACCAAGACCAGCATGGCAGGGCTGACCCTGTGGGCAGAGCACACTGCTGTGCCCAGGCTACTGGTTTTTGCTGGTGCCCACAGGCATCTGGCTGCAGGTCTGTGTGAGCGTTGTGGCTCTGCCTGTGAGGGCAGGGCTGTGCCAGCTGGGATGCCGGCAGGCCGGGAAAGCCGTCACTTTTCCCCCAGTGCATCAGATGCTAAACAGCATCCACCACCAGAAGGAGATTTTAAATCTGCCAAAAACGCTCTGGCTGTTGGCCAGGAGATGGGGGTCAAGCTGACCCATGCATGTTAGAGACAGAGAAGCAACTGACTACAAATGGGCTCTGTCGTGGCTCCGAGATCTCTAGCGAGAAGCAAGGGAGAGCAGCCCAATAGACAGACCCACAGGAACCCCTTGGTCCATGGGAACGGTGTGCCCTCAGCATGTGTGTGTCCCCCACCACCACTGGTACTTGCTCATGGATGGGAGGGTGGTTTGCCCCAGCCCCATGGTGAGAAGGGACCGAGGTGGGGACCAGCATCAACCCACCTCCCCACGGGTCCCCTGCAGGGACCCACCACACACCCAGCCCAGCCTGGCCTTCAGGCTGGAACCATGGCAATTTGTTTAGAATTCCTGGCTGCTCATCCCAATCTAAAGGTCACTGCCCCCCTGTGTGCACGATATTTATATGCACGTATGGCAGTAACACCTATAGAAACCAGGCTGTGCAAGATAAGTGTATATAAACCCAACTGAAGCCAGACACAATGTGAGTGTGCAAGCGTGCGTGTGTATGCACATCTCTCTGGCTGTCTCTCTCCATATATATATAAAAAAATTACATCTGAAAGGACAAAGTTGCCTGAGACTCACGACTCAACAAAATATATTTCACCCCCGGCCCATATTTTTCTTCCTGAAGAGATGCTGCAAATCTTCCCTCAGTCCTGACACATCTCATCTAGACTCAGTTAAAGTTCGTATTTATGGGCGTCAGCGCTGACCTCTTCCACCTCCGCCCGCGCGGCCTCGCGCCGCGGCTGCCTGGCCGGCCCTCGATAAACAAGTGGGCCCCCAAATCCCTCTCTGCCGCACGGCATTATTAGTCTTGCCTCCGAAGGCCAGTGCAGTCCGTAATTCTCTGTCTGGTGACACGAGATGAACGCCGCGGCATCAGTCTCCCCGGCGGATTGGCATGGGGACCCTCGTTTGTCAGTGGCAGACTGACAGAATTACTGGCCCTTAAATGAAACGATATATCTGGGAAGTTAAATCTGTTTTCAATCTGACTGCCCCGCGCCTGCGGGCGGACGTGGCGTGTGAGCCGATGTCAAGAGGCCATTAGCCCACCTCCCCCCCCGCCTTCCCCAGGCACAGCGGCGGAGCCGGGGGGGGTTCTCCCCAAGGGCCCCCACCCTGGCAGGAGGAGATGGAAAAGTGGTGGTCTGCCCCTGGCCCTTGTTGGGCTGCTAGTGTGGGACTGGGAATGGGAACAGGATTGGGAACAGGAATGGGAATGGGAACAGCCCCGGCACAATGCTCTTCCAGCCCGGACCCTCAGCCAACAGCCCTTCCCCAGCTGGGGACGGAGACCGTCGCCTTCATGTGGCTGTTCCCGAGGGACGGAGGTGGCTGCCAGCATCTCCTGCTCCCAGGAGCCCCGAGAACCCAGCAGGGACTGTCTGCGCGATGGCCATCGATCGAGAAGGCGATTTTACTCCCTGCTAGTGGGCTTTAGGGTAAAGCCATAAACCCTGCACTAGCGGGAGTTCATTTACCGCCCCAGCAGCCGTTTGCTTTTATGCACCAGCAGGAGCAGGAAGGGGGTTTCAGGAGCCCCAGTCCTTCCAACTTCCCAACGGCTTCTCTCCACGTGCCCAAGGAAAAGTCACCCCTCTGGCACCGTCCCCGGGGGGCAACACACGCTGAGGGGCCCAGGCACCACCGCCCCACGCCGGGGGCTCAGAGGGAGCCGAAGGCAGCGACAACCAGCCTTTCCCACGCTCCCTCTGGGGTCAGGGTGGCACGTAGTGTCCTGCGGTCCCCAGCCCCACCAGATGCTGGAAACCTGCCCCACGCTCCTGCACAGGGAAAGGCGAAAGGCACGAGGCCCCGGGGTGGCCGTGAGGAACCCAACTGAGCTCCTGTCCCTGGGGCACCGTGTCCCACGTCCCGGGCACAGCGGGGGATGTGCCCCACTCCCGGCAAGCTGCCAGTGGCCCTGCGCAGGTGAGACCTCTCCCACTGCTGTCCCCCCAGAGCCCCGCGGCCGGAGGAGCGCCCGCCGACGCGGATTCACATGGAAACAGCCTATTTTGGTGGCGCAATCAGGCTGACAATGGAGCTACAAGGCTACGCAGCAATGCAGCCGGGAGCTGAATTTACACTGTTTATAATATCTCCTGCAAAACAACAACCACCCTGTTCCCAAAATCCAGGCTGGACACTGATATGATTGAAACGAACCCAACCCACCCCCACAATGCCGTTTCCTGACACTGTTCTGGCAGCCAGGGGCTATTTTGAGCCACGAGGCTCTGCCACAGTCAGCCCCATGGCACCCCGCAGGGTGGGCACGGGGAGAGCCGGGCCCTGGCCTGGGCACAGTCCCCATGATACGGCAGGAGGAAGGTGATTTTGGGCAGAGCTGAGTAGCTCAGCCTCACACTCAGAACACGGGATGGTACCTGGGTCTCCCACTACCCTGAGACACGGCTCTCTGGGTTTTGGCCATGTTGCAAAATTCTCTCTCCCATTCTTGCACCAGCTTGGGATCTGAGATCAGCCCAGGAGAGGAACAGAGGATGTCTGAAAGCTCGGCAAGGCTTGCAGGATGGCAGAAGCTGTCCCACCCCTTGGCCCCAGTAGATATTGGGGGGGATTTGCTAGATGAGGTGGCCTGGGGGGCACAGGGGTCAGCACCACGTCCCCCGTCCTGGCACGCTCACAGGCTGCAGGCGGTGGAAGCAGGTCCAGAGGGGGCTTGGTGGCGTCCCCGTCCCCAGCCAGCCCTGCCCCGGCTGCCTGGTGCTAATAGGCACCTACCTGACTGCATCGATTTTCCTCCTAAAGGCGGAGGGGAGAATTGTCTCAACTATAATTCCTCAACGTTACATTTTTCAATTATATCTTGAGCTTGACACCACAGTCACTCTGCCGAGGATTGCCTCCACACCTACCCCCGCCGTGATGAATCTGAAATCATTAGCCCGGCAGCGACAGCAGGAACCGTGCAGGCGCTACAGCCGGGCCCCGGTGCCTCCAGCCCTGTTGTGTGGGGAGCTGGGAGCAGGATGGGGACCCACCAGCACATCTGGTAGCCCTGGGCTCATGCCCACGGGCATTGCTTACTCCTCACGGCATTTCAGCTCCCATCCTGCCCATGGCAGCATCCTGTCCTCATGGCATTTCAGCCCAAATCCTACCTGCCTCCCATCACCCACCCAGTGCAGCATCCTTCCCCCCCTGCCCAGGCTCCTACCTCCAGCTCCTTGAAGAAGATGCAGCTCCGTGCCCACTCCACGATGGAGAAGAGGGTCTGGTCGGCCATCTTGCACATGAGGCCGAAGGTGCTGAGCTTCTCATGCCGGCCTTTGCCTTGCTCTTGCTGCAGGCAGGCCAGTATCCGTGCCTTCACCTGGGCCTCGTCGGGCGCCAGCTGCAGCAGCTTCAGGATGACCTCGGGGATGTCCGGGGGGGAGCTGCTGGGGTAGGTCTCCGGGTAGACATAGGCGGGTACAGACTCATGTGCATTTGTGTAGTGGTCCGGGTACTCGGACTTGATGGTGCGGTTGGGGAAGGAGGGGTAGTGGTAGCCGGCGAGCGGCGCGTGGCTGGGCACAGTCATTCCCAGGGAGGGTGTCCCGTAGGGGCTGCGCTCGTAGTCGACAGGCGTCAGGGCGGCAGGGTTGGGTGGCAAGGTCTTGGACATGGCGTGGATGCTGTGGATGGTGGAGGACAGGCTGTAGTCGTTCTGTACCGGGGACATGATCTGAGGCACGGTCTCCAGCTTGAAGCCATTGGCACGGATCAAAGCTTTCTTCTGCTGCTTTAAGGCACGGTCCCGCTTGTACATGGGTCCAAACTTGTTCCTCCCACCACGCATCCGGTCTGCACGCACGGCTGGGGGCAGAGAGGGCAGGGGCTGCAGTGAACCCAGGCCAGGGAGACCAGCACCTCCATGGGCCATGGAGAAAATGATGGTTGGGGGGGGGATTTGGTGGCCAAAGCGGACTAGGGGACACTGGGGAGACCTTCCCAGAAAGCCACCAGCAGGACTGTGGCCTTCCCAGCCCAGCCATGCACACCAGGGACGTGACACGGCAGGTTCTGGTGCCTGGCCCCAGCTCTTGCCTTGCTGGTGTAACCCTCAGAGCCTCTGGGAATTGCGGGAAAGGAAGATGCTTTTGGCTTTAACTATAAAATGGGGTGGGGGATGAAGCAGCTTGCCTCCCGCATGGGTTGGGGGCACATCCCGGGAAGCTTGGGCAGATGAGGGTCTTGTCACCCACTTTCATTTTTACAACCCCTGACACTGCACCAGCCCCTGGATTTCCTTGTTTCTGCAGAGCCTAGGAGCCCACAGCCCCCTCAGGACCCTGGTTTGCCAGCACCCTGGCTGCACAGGCTACTTTTCTGCAGATCTCTGCCCCTCTGCACGGCTGACAGGCCCATCTGGGCACACCCCACGGCTGTTCTGGCTTTTGGGCGGGCGGCTGCCTGTCCCTGCCGAGTATCAGCTACAGCTGAGGAGCTCTGCTGGAGCACCCCACTGCTGGAATTACTCTGATGGCTCCATCATCATCTCCCAGCTGTAGCAAAGCCAATGTTCCCTCCAAACCCCCCAAAGAAACCCAAGAATGTGTCAGAGCACAAGGGAGCAGGTGCTTCTCTGCAGCACGAGTTCCTCCCTCCACACCACCTTGTTGTGCTCCCAGGGACTGCTGCCCCAGCCACCCTTGGAAGAGTCTCAGCTCACTGGAAGCTGGAAGCTGTGAGCTGGACGGCGGTGCAGAGGGATGGAGGAGAGCGTGCCAGCGAGCACAGCCCTCAGACTTAGCATCAAAGGGGGAAAAAGGAAAAACCCTCTGCTAGTTTTCATCCCCACTGACAGCAGACAGGTCCTGCTTTTGTGTCTCAGCTGTTACCTCTGCCTCTCTTCTGCCTACTTATCTTGGGGCAGCTGGAAGAACAGCCAGCCCCCCCGGAGAGCCAGGCCACCTCCCAGGCTCTCCCCAGGCAGGCTGGAAACGCAGGAGCATCGGCCGGGAGCCGCAGCATTTCCAGGGCGAGCAGGAATGTGCTCCCAGGGGAGCCGCCCTGCGCTTCCTCCCTCATTCTGTATTCATGAAAACAGCATCTCGCGTGGAGCAGGGCTGCCAGAGGCATCCTCTGAGGTGGGGGTGCTGTGCTCCCCAAACCCTCCCAGTCCTGAAAGCCTGCCTGCATGCTTCTGGGCTGCCCCAGGGCAGTTCCTAACTTCAGGGGTACAAGGGAGATGGCCGCAGTCAGCATGTGTGGGTGCCCCTACCAGGATCCCCCAAGGGCAGACCCCCCCAACCCGTGCAGCCCGAGTGGGCTCCAGAGCTGCTGGAGCACACCCCAACAATGCCAGAGCACACTGAGACCCCAAACCTCCCACCCACTCTCAGCTCACAGCTCAATCTCACAAATCTTCTGCAGGCGACCGCTAGGACACCTCCTTCCCTCTCCCGGCAGAAACACAAAGGGAGAAAAGGCCTTTTAATTCTCTCCTGCTCCGCTTTTCCTGCTGTTTCTGCCTCACTTGGGATCAGGAACTACTTGCCATTTACGTGTCCCAGGTGGCTGCTGGGAAGCAACAGATGCACCCTGACCTCTGGGGCAGGGGCGCCTGAGCAGAGCCACCCAAAGAGTGCCGTACCCCCGGTAGCCCCCCCAGCATCCCCCCAGCAAATCCATCTGCAGGCACCCCTGAGTCACACATATAGGGTGCGGACCCCTGGCTCCCTCCACCTCCATCCTTTACCCCCCTGCAAAGACCCCCAGCTGTCCCAGTGCCCCCCGAGCTCTTCCTCCCCTCGACCACTTCTCCCTGTCCAGACAGGGGCACAGGCGGTGCCTGGGGGTGCAGGCAGGCTTGAGCCAGGGCTGTGCCACAGCATCCCTTCAGGCACTTTGAGAGGGGCCACTGCCAACACTTTGTACCCAAAATCAGCCCTCTCTGGCTTGGTTTTGTCCTGTGGAGCTGGAGGCTCGCCCTCAAAGCATCACCTCAGACTCCCTGCCCAAAAATACTAGGATCTGAGGAAAGGTGGGCTCTAGTTTTTAACCACAAAAGAGACGGTCCCACGGGAATATTGCCCTCCGCTGGGTGTTCTCCCCTCCCAGCTGCAGGACTCTGCTAAAGGAGCTAATAGCAGGAAAATAAACAAAAACCCTGGCCGCTGCCCTCATCAGCTCTGGAACCAAACGAGCTCCATGGTGAGCCAAAACTGCTGAAAATGGCCAAAATGAGACTGGGACTGTCTCTTTCCAACCACTGCCCCTGCCTGCCTGCCCCAAGACCCCTCAGACCCTGCCCAGTGCTCACACTCTCCTGCAGCACTGGTCAAAACTGCCAGAGCATGCATGGGTTGATCCAGGGCACCAGTAACTCCAGTCCAGGGAGGAGGACGAAATTGGGATCTGTTTGGAGATGGGGCTGGAAGCCATCCCACGCCGGGAGTTTTGCAGGGGCTGATTTTGCAGCTTGATGTTGTGTCTTACTCCTGCGCCTCTGCCTGCAGGCTCTCACCCGCTGCTGGAAGCGAGCGGCCGCTGTGCAAGTACACGCAGTACTTTCTGATTAACCCGCACCCTGCCCTGTGCTCCTGGGCGAGCAAAACCCTGTGCAGCGGCTGCGGCCAGGCGAGGGGGCTCAGCCCGACCAGCACTGACCTGGCCTCTTTCATCCACTGCAAAATGTAAACGATTTCAGGAGAGAAGTGGGAGGGGACGGCATCTGACTTGGGGAAGGGGGCTCCTTTCTGCATCTGCTTTTGCTTTGCGGTCGCTTGCCAGTGATCTGTACGCCCCCCTAAATGTGTTTTGTGGGTCCGTGGTAAACACTGGGGAAACCACAACACACGGCTCAGGGGTGTTGGGCCCGACTCTGATTATCTCAATCGGGATCGAATTCTCTGACATGAACGAGGCGGCAGCTGTGGGGGCTGCAATTGCGCTCCCCGGGACTCAGACAAGAAATCTTTTACACTAAATGTCACCAAAAGGAAAAATATACATCATGG